>PVIW01008262.1:0-63051 GCA_004026585.1 Noctilio leporinus
CTCACCCATTACAGGACAATAATGAGCAAAACTAACAACAAGCAAAACAGAACCAAATATATGAATACAATGAATAGGCCTTCAGTGGTCAGGGGGAAAGGGGTTGGGGGGAGAGGGGAGGAAGAGGCAATGAAGGAGAGCAGTTTAGACAAGAACCTAGTATAAAGGAACCATGGACATGGACAACAGGTGGGATTGACTTTGGGGGGGACTGGGTGGGTGGGGAGGGGGACAGAGGGGATCAAAAAGGGGATGGTTGTAATACAACAAAAATTAAATTAAATTAAAAATAAATACTAAAGTTAGAGGCACTGAACAAAGTCCCTGCAGAACAATCAAAGGTTAAAAAGACTAGTCCCCTAACTGCAAATTGCTTTAAAGGAAATTAAGGCAAAGAAACCTGTTGAATGGTGTATAGGGAGCAACCATTATAGTTGGCTTCCATTATTTGTCATGGAGTCCAAAATTCCAGCTTTCAGGAACTACTTCTACTCCAAATGCTCTAACCATGTCTCCTGCTGCTCCCCTACAAGAACACTTTTCTCTGACCACGTGATCTGTGCCATGCTCTCCAGATAAACTATGCTTAATCCCATTTCCACCCATTGCAACCAATGATAATTCTACCTAGGATATTCACTTTACTCTGTTTATCTAAACCATGTCCTTCATGACTTAATGACAAACCCTCCTCCCAGTGAGGGCTCCTCTAACAGCCCCAGAGGAGCACTCCTGTAATGTTCATAGGACACAGAGTATGGACTACACTCAGTATAATTATGGCTTATTTTTCTGTAAATACTCTCTCTTCTTAAGTACTATGTGTTTACTAATTCCCAATGTCCCATGTTTACAGTTGTGTGTATATGAAACAACTTATTTTTGTATTCATATGTTTTCCATACGAACAACTGTAAACCTACTTTTGCCCACCTGTATTTGGAGATAGTGGTCACTTCTGGATGAATAGGTCAAGGAAGACTCCCAGAAGATACAACAAAAAGGAAGGCATGAGGGTGGCCCTGCTCTATCTCTCTGGAAATACAGAAACCCAAATTCCATGTATTTTGGCACAGTGCTCAGAAAAGCATCTTGCTTTTTAGATCTTAGCTTTGGGCAGCATTCAACATGACTGACACCCCCCACCACCTTATTGGAAGTTTCACCAGCACCATGTTTTCCTGGCTACCCTCCCAAATCACCATCACCAGCCCCTCCTTGGACTTCCTTACAGATTCATCTTCCTCTCCTCCCGATTAAAGTTTGAGTTTACTCAGGGCTTTCTTTTTTCAAAGGACCCCACTTCTTTCTTTACACTTCCCTTCTGGGGAATACCATATACTCCATGGCTTCAGTTAACAGTCTGTGTGTTGAACATTGAGATCTATCTGTGTCTCCAACCCACATCCCTCTCCATAACCAGAAATTAGCTGCTTGCTGGACACTCCATGTGTATGTTTTCAAGTGCCTCCATATCATCACTGCTCCCCACAGAGCCCCTGTTCTTCCAGGCTCTCTGTCAGTGGATGGCATCCCCTTCTCCAAATCAAAGCCAGAGAACAGTAATGGTTTTCCTCTTTTATCAATATTGCCCTATTGTTTTTGAGTCCAGTTGATTCTTATATCCGTCCACTTTTATCCATTCCTACTGGGACTTCGTGAATCCAAGCCTGATTACTACAAGGACCACCTATTGTTCATCCTATTTCCACCATTGATTGGCCTCTCTAATCCATTCTTTGCACTGCAAGCCAAAGACATTTTTTGAAAGTCTGATGTAATCATGTAATGCTTCTGTTTGCAGCTCTTCAAGATTTCCTCATTGCTTTTAGAATAAAGTCAAATTGTCTTAACAAAACCCTTCACCATCCATTCCATTCTAGCCTCTCCCTCTTCTCTCTTCCCTTCTCTTTGCTCTCCTTCCCCTGCTCTCTACTCTGGTCACAACAGGCTCTTTGTTGTTAGATGCCTCTCTACTCAAGTCCACCCCCACCCCACCACCCACCACCCTCTCTGCTGTCACATGCATACACATCCTTCACCTGCTGCTTCTAGGTTTAGATCTTGGTTTTGACTTTACTTGCCTGGCAGACTTCTCTGACCTCATGGTCTGGCCAGGGCACCCTTTTATGGTACCATGGTAGACTCTACATACAGCTCCTGTATTATAGTTACTTGTGTCATTTTGTGCTCACTAACAGTTTTCCTGGAGGATGGATGGATGGATGGTGGATGAGTGGGTAAATGGATGGATAATTTGTTTACTAAAAAGGTAGCTTCTGTGGAAATATATCACCTTTAAAAGGAGAAACATATTCAGGGGACCCCAGTAATGGTATATGAAATTATAAAAGGTGATAGAAATGCCACAAAATGTTCTACTTTAAAAAGGCATTGCATTTGTGTAATCATATTTTTATACAGCACTTTTATTTTACTTTTTAAAAAATATTTTATTTATTATTTTTAGAAAAAGGCAGAGAGGGAGAGAGACATCAGTATATGGTTGCCTTTCACCTGCCTCCAGCTATGGAGCTGGCTGAAGACCTGTCTTGTAACCTAGTTATGTGCCCTGGCTGGGGTATTGAACCAGTGACCTCTGGTTTCTCAGGCCAGCCCCTTATCCATTGTGCCATCAGCCAGGGCTTTTATACAGCACTTTTAAAAATTAATTTTGTCACACTAACAGTCTCATATGAGTCTATTGACCCTTCTGAGGCAAAAGGAGCAGAAAATACAAGCTTCACTTACTTAAAAGAGAGTTGTGGCCAAAAATAATAAGGTCTGTGGTTTAAGGTCACATTGGATTTGCAACCTGCCACTAAAAGAGTCTATTCACAGTGGCTCACAGACCACATCCCCAGGCAACCTGCCCTCAGGCTGATTGTTAGAAGAATAACCTTCTTTCCTACCAGGAAGGTCTTGGAAAAGGAGAAAATGGTTGAAAATCATATTATAAAATATATTTTTAAATAAATTTTATTTTTTTAATTGTTAAAAAAGTCTCCATTTGCTGCAATAATAGGCTTGATTTTACTTCCAAATCTTGAGCACACTTTAACTTTTTTTTAATCCATGGACATCATAATGTTTTCAGTCTTAGCTTTAACAGCCTCTTTATTGGAATGAGGTTGTTTATGAATTCTCTCTCACAAATGCTCCATACATAATAGTCTATAGGATTTTTATCTGGTGAGTTAAGCAGCCAGATTTCCCTTGACCAGAATTCAGGAACATTGACATTAAGATATTCTTATACCTTTTTGGCATTATGTGTTGGTGCACCATCTTGTTGAAAGATAAAATGACATCCATTTGTGACTTGCTTCATTCACAGTAGAACTACTTCTCTCAAAACATCAAGGCAAACATCCTGGATCTTCATTAATTACCTCCTGGATTCTGTGTCCAATATCTGGACTTATGCAATCCTTGTGTACCTTATGTGTTTTCCTTGTTGGTGTGACAACATCAGGATCAGCATCATACATCTTCACATTGTAAACTGGATGTGAAGGGATGTCATTGAAGTCCACAATTTCCTTAGCAGTTCGTCCTGCACACAGTCCAGAAATTATGGTTGCTCTAACATCATATTCTTTTGGGATGATGGTTGCTCTCTGAATTTAATACTTTATATCTGAAACAACGATGTTAAATCATAACCTTAGAAACATAGTTTTTCAAAATTAATAAGAAGCATGTGAAATAAGGAGATGCAAAGTTACTGCCAATTGATCGTGCACACCCTGTCCTGAAAGTATCAGCCACACAAACTTTTAATTATATTCATATTGGCTCAATACTTTTGGGACAGGCTATATATAATATTTTATTCATTCAGCAAATATGTCTAGGTGCCCACTGTGTCTACCATGTGTCAAATACTAGGAATGGAGTGGTAGATGAAAAAGAAAGCTGTGCCTGTCTTATGTACTTAAAGTGGGAGAGGAAAACTAATCAAAACATGGAATATACTATGAAATTATAATTGTGGGAAGAGCTATGAAGAGTGGCCTTATGTGGTACTTCAAGAGTACATAATAGGGACTCCTCATTTGACCAGATCAGGAAGGTTTTAGGACATAGCGACGGCCAATGGGTGTTCATTTGGCAAGGGTGGGATGTGAGCTAGGAAAGGCCTGGGCAGAGTGAGAAGATGGTGCCAGACCCCAGGCAGGAATCCACCAGTTTCTTGGAAGGTTAAGGATCAGGAGAAGAGGACAGATCCTCACCATCATGGAATAAGAAAGGAGCTAAAGTATCTAACTTAAAGGTTTTAAACATTTTATTCTGAGTTAGCACATGGCTTGTGTTCCAGCCAATTATAGCCAGAAAAGTAGATGAACAAGACAGTTTAAAAAGCTAAAAGGAGAAAAAGCTGGCACAGAAAAAGAGCAAATGAATTTCCCCTTCACTGTAAAAAGCTGCCTCCTATTGTCAATGGGCAGTTGTTTGCCTGCCAGTGCCTGCCTCTAGGTACTCACTGAAGGGCAGTCCAAACTAGGCCATTGCTCCCAGCACCTAAATTGAACCTGCAGAGGCCCCATGGGTAGTAGTTGGGGAAGGTTTGCTGATTCCGTTCCCCTGAAAAGAATGAATGTGTACAAGTGATCCGCTAGATCACTTTGATGCAACAGGCCTGAGGGACTCTGTAGTGGTGAAGATCTCCCGTAGCCTGTGGAGTGGGAAGATGGGAGGAGAGAAGAAAGGAGTCCAGTGCTGAAGTGGATTAGAGATGCGACTAGAGGAATGAGCCTGCACTGAGAATGGAGTGCAGCATGGCTAACCAAGTGCACGTGTTTTCATGGTCTTATACAGAGTTTAAGGTGAAAAAATGCAAGGGTTTTTAGTGTTTGCCTCTCTGCAAAATGTTTTCATGTCATTGTGGCTAATCAAAAGAGAAAAATAGTTATGCCTGTTGCTTTCTGGAAAAACTGACTTCAAAATTGGGTACTTGTGTATCTTTTCAGAACTTCTATGCCTGGGTCTTGAAACCTGCAATTCTTTTATATTGTGTTTCTGACAACTTGCCTTGTTTTCTTTTCTCTTCCCTGGTTTTTATTTCATGGATAGGCAAGTAATATAACTTTAACTTTCCCAATGCCCTCATTGTGTCCTTTCCAGACCTGGAATAGCTGTTCAGGATAGCTATTCCTCAACTCTTCATCTTTATTATTTTATGATCTTAACATCATGTTTATGCCTTTCCTCTAATTTGTATGTAGTTTACAAATGTTAGTTAAACCATTGGCTAGGTCCCTGAACTAGCCAGCACCGGAAATGTCCAGTTTGCACATTTGAGTAGTCACCAGAATATTCTGTTTTTAAGGAAAACTTAATTTTAATGTGCTTCAGGTCAAAGGACCCAAAAAAGTGGGGGAGGGGTCATCCAGAAGCACACTCTACCTTACTGGAAAATGGAAAGGCAGCCCAAACCATTATTATTATTCTTTTAAATAATTTTTCATGTGATTTTTAAAAGATTTTATTAATTATTTTTAGAGAGAAGGGCAGGGAAGGCAGAAGAAAGGGAAAGAAGCATCAATGTATGATTGCCTTTCACCTACCTCCAGCTATGGAGCTGGGTTGGAGACCTGGCTTGCAACCTGATTCTGTGCTGAATGGGGAATCGAACCAGTGACCTTTGGGTTCACAGGCAGGGTTCACAGGCTGGCACCAATTCACTGAGCTACACCAGCCAGGGCTCCAGACCATTATTTAAACAGGGAACAATGGTCTTTGCTTTACTTAAAAAAATTTCTTTAACAATTTTCTTTCAGCCAAAAAATTTTTTTACTTTACTCTGTGTATTTGTGTTACTGTAAGAACTATGAACGTAGGGAAATTATTTGGCCCCTGTTTTCCCTAAGAGGTCAACTGCATTTCTAAAAGCCCCTGTGTGTAAGTTGAGCCAGTCCACCAATAGCTGAAGAGTGCTTGCTCATTGAAGATGGTGGAGTGTGACAAGGGTAGTGATATGTTACCTTTACAAGGGTAAAGAAATACTGGCCATAGGAGAAGGGGGAATAGTGGTTCATTTTGAATAAGTTAAGAAGGAAGTTAAAAAGCCTTGATGACCAGAAAACATAGGAATGGATTAAAGAACAATTTAGATGTGGATCAGTCCAAATACAACTGGGTCAACACCTTTACACACTAACCTGCCACCTGTCTGTCCCCTCTTAATTTTCATTTGAACTATCTTTGTCAGGTATCAGTCTGCAGAAACTTTCACCTCACCAGCAAATATGGCAATTATTTTGAAATGACAAGAGAATGTACTTCTGCCTCTTAATCTTTTCTATTTTTTGTATCTGTCTAAATATGCAATTATGGCTGACTGACTAAATGAGAACTTGTCACATGCCACTTTAGCTTGTCTTCTTGCATATTTTCAGCCAACATTAAAAACACATATAGTAGTAATTAAGTCTTCTTTAGAAATCATTTCTTCCTGGTTATGTGCTTTTTAGATCCCTCAATAGGCACCATCACTTGATAAATTATTCTGTCAGCAGAAGTAACAATAGCAAAGCCTGCATAATTGTAAACCTTTCCCATGCTGGTACTTAGCAAAGTAATTAACCAGCCTGATCTCCTCACTTTGGAATAAGGAGGCCAACATTAGCAGGTTTTCAGAAATACTCCTTCATTCTGTCTTCTGGGAGGAGTCACTAGGCACTTGACAAATGAGATTCTGAAGTGATGGAGCCTTAGAGAAATGGTCTTGTTGCTTTAGCACCTCACCCCAGACTAATTTTTATTGCATTTGGACTGGTCATGGGGTGCTGTTAGGTATAAATCTAAAGAGATGATCCTAAGTTTCCATTTGTGCTAAAATTTTTTCCATTTATTGTGCTTCCATTTCTTTTTTAAAAAATAATTTAGAATTATTCAGGGAAAAATAATATATAAATAAAAGGAGACAAATGGGTCAAAGGGGGAAAAGAATATTTAGCTCAGCTTTGGAAATCTAGGCCAATACTGATAAAAACTGAAGAAACAAAGATTGAAAGCAGATCAGTCTCACTAGGGAAAGAGCACAGTATTAAGACTCTGCAAACACAAATGACTTTGACCAGAGACAGTTTCCACTGGCTTCAGAGAAGTTGCTTTCCAGTTAGACTTGTTCGGATTTGATTTTTTTTTAAAGAATGATTTGAGTCCTCACTGATCAAAATGAATCACAAACGACTTTTTATGTGAAATTTGGAGAACATTTCAAAGGCATAAAACAGATTATATCAGAGCTGCCTAATACTCTATATTCATTCTGTATTTCTTATTAGATTAGCAACATTTTAAAAACTAAACTCTCACTTGGTGACATTTTCACTAGCACATCTTATTCCATGTTCTGGCTTTTAAGTTTTTATGCCTGTCTTATAAAGAAACAGAAAGTAGAGACTTCTTAATCAGAAATGTATTACTTTCGATTTAATATCTTTAAAAATATCTTGTTGAATAGCTAGTCGTAACTAGAATTGAAGAGACACAGAAAACATAATGAGGACAGAGAAGGCAAGTACAGATTCTGAAGAGCCAAAAATAAGGACTGTAATGGAGGGCTAAAGTGTGTTTTTTAAATTCTAAATAAGAAACGAACTAAAATATAATTTTTAGGCCCATGGCTGAGTCATATAAGAGATGGTATGCAACTTTGTTCTTATTTTTAGTTAAGAATAAAAGTAAATTAAATACATTTAAACATTATAAACGGAGGATGTGCTAAGAATCCTTGCCTACTTATACTTAAATTGGTTTCTAGAATCTGTGTACTTTGGAAATATAAGAGTTGTGATGTGGTGAGTTGAAGAAGCCTGGTGGATACAGGATACAGAGCTCCTAGGGAACTCTCTGGCCCTGACTCCAAGTTCTTCACCCAGTCCATACTCTTCCTCTTGGACATCAGGGTCTGGCCTCATCCCGGGCTGGTTATTGCTCCTCTAAAGCATGCACTGCTTCTGACAGCCTGAGGCTTCAACCCCATGAACTCGTTCTGCCACCCTTACTTTTCAGTTGCCCTAGACCTCCAGCTCTGCTGCCCAATGTCCGTTCTGTAACCAGAGAATCTCTTCTAAGTTCTCCCAGATTCCCTGCCTGCCATCCCAGCATGCCATCCCTGCCCTAGGACTTGGGGTGACAATAATCACTAATGTTAATGGCTGCGTGAGAAGTAATTTCCGGCCCCTGAGAGATGTTAAGCTGTAAAATGTATTCCTAAGAGGGGTCTGCAGAAATAGGAGAAGCTCTCATTTGACTAAATGGTTTCTGTCAGCCAGAGGATACACAAACTAACTGGTGCCTAGTCCTTAGAGTTACTAAACTCTGGATTTTATAAACACATTGACAAAAGAGAGAGGCCAAATTACAGCAAACAGTAACCTAGTTTTGGAATTTATACAAAACCCAAAACCATGGATAGAAATTTGCCCTATTTTATGTCCTTTCATTATCTGACATGCCTGTGTCAGGTAAAGATGGACCCTCCTCCAGGTGCAGCCTGCCCCTGATACACCAGAAACCACAGTCTTTCTGGGAGGAAGAGGGGGCACATGATTACAGAGAGAAGCAAATCCCCAGAACACCAGATAGGAAAGTGTCCCTATTCTCATGCTGCAAAGACAGATCTCCATGACCCTTCACACACTGACAGTAAAGGATAGTGTTTTCTTACAGGTTTTTTGTTTTTCCTAAATCAAGAAATGAGACAAGGAAAGAATACTAATTTACAGATCTTATAGTAAAGCAAGGTACATAACATTATTAACTTAACTTTTTGCCTTTTTAACTTTTGACTAGGTAGTACATATATGCATAAAAAGGCACACAGTAAAAAGGCTTTCACCCACTCCACCTACACAGTTCTCTTCCTCACTTGGATATCCACTATTACTCTCTTTACTCTCTCTGTATTCCTCTGAGTGTTTTTATACATATGCAACAAATATGAATATATTTTCTTATACCCACCTCCTTTTTTTAACACAATAAGTAGTATGCCATATGTACAGTTCTCTCTGGAATTTTTTTCACTTAATAATATACCCAGGAGATGTTCTCCATTTATATATAGGGAGCCTCTTCTAGGTAACTAGAAAGTAGTTTCAAAGCTGTGTAGTAAGTAGCGTTCCTTTGAATGATGCATCATTGCATAACCAGCATTCTATTGTGGGCATTTAAAACATTTCCGGTCTTTTGTTGTTACAAGCTGGAGGCGGGTAAAAGGCAAACCATACATTGATGTTTCTCTCCCTCTCTGCCTCTCTCCTTCCCCTCTCTCTGGAAATAATAAAATAAAATAAAATAAAATAAAAAATGGGAAAAAAATTTTTTTAAAAGCCAAAACACAAAAGAGAAACAAATGCTTGCAATTTATATAATGGAGAAAGATCTAATTCCTTAATGTTTAAAATAAACTCCTCTTTGAAACTGGCAAGGAAGAGACTAACATGTCAACAGCAAACCTGACAAAATTCACAGAAAGGGAAACACAAAAGACCCTTAAACAATGAAAAGCTGTTCAATCTAGGTCATAAAAAATGCAAATTAAATTTACACTAAGATAGCATTTTTCAATTATTATGTTGGCAAACAAGTCTAAATGTTTGATAATCAACTTTACTGGTATTGAGAAACAGGCATCTCCCAAATTGCATATATATTTTTTTATGTTGGGCAATTTACTATTAATGTGACAAATGTATGTATATTTCCTTTCATTTAGGAATGCCAGTTTTGTGAATTTATCCTATACATATACCAGTGCATGGGTGAAATGATATATGCAGGGTTTGCTTCTGGGTGTTGTAATTATTTGGTTAGCTGGTTTTGGTTCACCTTGCTCTTCTATTTTTAAGATTTTATTTATTATTTTTTAGAGAGAAGGGCAGGGAGGGAGGAAGAAAGGGAAACATCAATGTATGGTTGCCTTTCACCTGCTTCCAGCTACAGACCTGGCTGGAGACCTGGCTTGCAATGTGGCTGGGGAATCTAACCAGCAACCTTTGGGTTTGCAGGCCAATGTCTTATCTACTATGCCACCATCCAGGGCCACACCTTGCTCTTCTTTGTCAATTATTTTCCTTTCTTTTGAATTTTATAACAGTTGGAAAGGTATTTTCCATTCCATGAGAAAATCCTGCTGTATTTTCTTCTAGTGCTTTAATGGGTTTTTACTTTTTGACATTAAATCTTATATTAATTTGGAATTTATCCCAATATGTCATGTTAGTTATGAATTTAACTTTATTTTATATTATTTGTATTTGATTCAGAGGGATACCCGGTTGATTCAACACTGTTTGCATCATTTCACTAATTGGAAATGCCGCCTTAGCATGCACTAACTTTCCATAAGTACTTGCTCTGTTTATAATCTTCTTATTCTGTTCCATTAGTTTGCCTGTTCAGTGTACCTGTGCCACATCATTTTAATTATTGAAGTTTTATGATCTGCTTTAATATTTGGTGTGCTAGTCATACTTCATCACTGTTCTAATTTGTTTATCTGTTTTGTTTTCCATATAAACCTCAGAACCAGCTTGTTGGTGTTTTTACTGGTATCTAAAATGTATGAGAGTAACCTAGAAGTGAAACCTTTATGATGTTGATTCTACTTCTACAGAAACATGTTGAATTTTTTAAGTTTGCTGGAACTTTCTTTTGTTTCCCTCAGTGGTGTTTGATATTTTTCTTCATATAAGTTTTACACCCTTCTTGTTAAATGTTTTCCTAGGTATTTGCTTATTGTAAATGGGCATTTTCTTTATATCTTCTAACCGGTGGTTATCTGTGTATATGAGGGCTTTTGATATTAGTATTTTAGTTATATACCATGCTAATTTAATAAATGTTCTTATTTTTTGCTGGAATTTGTCACTTGATTCTCATAGTTCCCTAGGTTTACAATTATACCATCTATAATAGTGGTGGTTTTAACCTCTCCTTTTCAAGCTTCCATCTCTCATATCTTTTGTCTAAATGTATTGGTATGGGCCCCAGTAGGACGTGGATGCCCATAATGAATAATATTGGTGATTGTGGGCATTCTTCTTGTCCACAGATTTGTCTGAAATTACTCTTAGTGCTTTGTTTGTAAGCATGAAGGTAACTTATAGACTAAAATAAAGATATTTTATCAAGTTAAACTACACCATCAGTTTTTTTATTGTATTTATCAATAATAGTTGATGAATTTCAATAAATTCCTTTAAAAATCTAGAGAGATGATATTTTTTTCTTTTTAGACCTTTTGATATGAATAAATTTTCTGTTTCTAAATTGTTATTGCATTCTTATAATAAACCTCATATTGTAATAATATGTAATTTTGTATGCTAATAATTTACTTAGGACTAGCTTTGATGTTGATAAACAAGAATGGTCTGTAGTTTTCTTTTATGTGTATGTGCATGCAGTCCTTGTCAGATTTGGGTATCAGTATTAAAACTACTTCATAAAATAAATTTGGGAGTGTTCTTCTTTTCCTAGGCTCTGAAGTAATTTTAAATAGCACTGGACATTTTGCTTTTTAACAATTCGGCAGGAGTCATCTGTGAAACCACCTGGCTAGACCCTTTTAAGTTCAATGACCTGGAGCATTTGTGGGAAAACAAAATGAGGGCAGATTTTCAGTACTATTGTCTTTTTCTTCTATGAAGGAAACACACCTCTCTTCTCTGGAAACAGCTTTGGTAAATTATATTTTCCCAGAAAATTATTCATTTAATCTTTTTTAATGTATGTATTTATGTACATTTTAATGAATTGCACATAGGTTGTTTTGGGTAAATAAATTCTATTTCTGTGATTATTTCCCTCCCTCCAACACTGCCTATTTTCTGTTATCTTTTTAAAGTCTTTCATACATGATCTGACTACTGGGACATTTTCATATGTGGTTCTTTCAAAATTTAACAGGATTTTTTTTTTTAAATGGTCACAATTATCATTTTAAATTTACACAAAGGCTTTAGCTTTCTTTCTCTTGAAAGAACATCATCTACTTGTTTCCTATCTAAGAAATAAAAATATAATATTACTCCTCCCCCTCTTCACACCAGATTTTAGTCAATAATAGTATCTTACCTGGTATTTATTTTTATGCTGTTAAACATGTGTGTGCTTCATTACTTAATTTGTAGTCTTTAAGTGATATCCTTTGACCCTTTGACACACAGTTTTTAGGTATCTAGCAGTCAAAAATTATAGCCTACCTCTTACCTTATTCCTCCTTCCTTTTCCAGTGTTCTCCATTGTCCAGCATAAATTGAATTCCATCCCCCTTATCCTCTTTTAGATTTGAAGTTAAACATATTCACAGTGCAGCACCAGTTCTTTTATTGTACTTTTCCTGCTACAGTAACACTTTAAAGAAGTACTAGTGGAAAAAATATTCCCCGAATATGTGCATGCTCAAAACTCTCAATCGCCTGTGTATTTGAAGGACAATTTAGTCAGATATCACATACCTTCCTTGAGTATATGTTATAGATGTAGTAGTTCTGCTGTCTTCCAGTGTTTAAAAAATTTATTATGGTAATACATACATAACACAACATTTACTATTTAACCATTTTTAAGCATACAGTTCAGAGGAATTAAGTACATTCATACTGTTGTATGATCATCTTTAGAACTTTTTCATCACCGCAATTAAAACCCCGTACTCATTAAGTAATAGCACACCTTCACTCTCCCTCAGTCCTCTGGTAAATGCTTCTACTCTCTGTCTCTGTATTTGATTAAGTATCTCAAATGAATGAATCATACAATACTTAACTTTTGTGTCTGGCTTGTTTTATTTAGCATAATATCTTTAAAATTCATCCACATTGTAGGATGCATCAGAATTTCATTTTATTTCAAGGGTAAGTAATATTATACTGTAGGTATATACCACATATTGTTTATCCATCTCTTGATGGACAAGTTAGGATTCTTTAGGGTTTTCTACATATAAATTCATCTCATCTGTGAACAGAGATAATTTTACTTCTTTCTTTCCAATTTAGGTGCCTTCCTCTTAATTGGGAAGTGTTACCTCCCTTAAATTTTTGGACAAATTTGAGAAGAACTTATGTAAACTCCTTCAGTGTTTGATGGAATTCACTAGTGAAGCCATCTGTTCCAGAGTTTTTCTTTCTCAGGGACTTTGATTACTGATTTAATCTCCTTATCATTTATGGCCTATTCAGATTTTCTATTTCTTCATGATTCTTGTGTTTCTAAGAACTTTGGTATTTTTCTGTGTCTTCCAATTTGTGGGCATAGTTATTCATTGTGCTTGCTTATAATTATTTTTATTCCTATAGAGTAAATAGTAATATTTCTACTTTCATTTCCAATTTTAATCTTGTGAAAAAACAGGTTCTTGTTTCATTGATTTTCTCTATTGTTTACTTCTTCTCTATTTTATCACCACTCTAATCTTTATTATGTCCTTTTTTCTGCTTGCTTTGAGTTTAGTTTGCTATTCTTTTTCTAATTCCTTAAGTTGTAAAGTCACTGTTCATTTTAGTTTTCTCTTCCTGTTTTAATGCAGGCATTTACAGCTATAAAAATATTTAGCACTGCTTCCACTACATCCACCAAGTTTTAGTGTGTTGTGTTTTTATTTAAACTTGTTTCTAAGTATTTTTAAATTTCCCTTGTGATTCCCTCTTGGACTCCTTGATTGTGTCAGAGTATATATTTTTAATTTCCACGAATTTGTTAATTTTCCAGTATTCCTGGTATTTATTGATTTCTAATTTCATCCTGTTGTAGTCAGCAAAGATACTTTGTATGATAGCTATTTTTAAAAATTTGTTGAGATGGTTTTTGGCTTAATATGTGGTCTGTTTTGGAGAATGGTCCATGTGCCCTTAAGAAAATGTATACTCTGTTTTGGGGTAAAGTGTTCTGTATCTCTGTTATATCTAGTTGATTTATTGTGTTATTCAAGTTCTTTCCATCTTTATCTTTTTATCTGATTATTCTATCCATTGTTGAAAGATTGGTATTGAGATGTCCAACTGTTATCAATGTTTTAGAACCATCTATTGATCCCCTTCATTCTGTCAATTTTTATTTTATATATTTGAGGGTCTTTTGTTAGGTGTATAAATGTTTATTTTGTTATATATTCTTGCTTTATTTAACTTATTAATATGTAATTTTTATTTTTCTCTTGTTAACATCTTTGATATAAAGTCTCTTTTGTCTCATAGTGGTATAGCTATTGCATGCTTCTTTTGGTTACTATTTGCATAAAATATCTTTTCCCTTCTTTTTATTTCAATCTATTTGTGTCTCTGAGTCAAAAATGAGTCTCTGGTAGTCAAAGACTACCAGAGTCTAGTTGAATCAAGTGTTTTCAGTTATTCCAATGATCTGCCTTTTGATTAGAGAACTTTGTCAATTTATATTTAAAGTAATTACTGAGCCCTCGCTGGTGGCGCAGAAGATAAGGCTCTGGCCTGGCAACCCAAAGGTCACTGGTTTGATTCCCCAGCCAGGGTGCATGACCATATTGCAAGCCAGGTCTCCAGCCAGATCCATAGCTGGAGGCAGGTGAAAGGCAACCATACGTTGATGTTTCTCTCCCTCTTTGCCTCTCTCCTTTCCCTCTCTCTAAGAATAATAAAATCTTAAAAAAAAAAAAAAAAAAAAAAAAAAAAAAACCTAATTACTGATAATAAGGGACTTCTGTCATTTGCTCTGTTTTATACCTCATAGGGCTTTTGACCACCATTTATTTCCTACATTACTGTCGATTTTTGTGTTTAGTTGATTTTTTGTTTTGAAATGTTTTGATTCACTTTTCATTTCCTTTTGTGTACATGCTATAACTTTTTTTAGTTACCATGGGTATATATTTAACATCCTGAAATTATAACACTCTGATTTGAATTTTTAACAGCCTAACATCAATAGCATATAAAAACTGCTCCTACGTAGCTTCACCCTCACCACCTTTTATTTATGTAATGTTGTAAATTACATCTTCCTGTATTCTCTGTCCAAAATCATGGACTAAAATTATTCTTTTATGCATTCGTTTTTAAAACCATATTGACTATAATAAGTAGAGTTACAAACCAAAACTATAGTAATATTTGTATTTATCATCACCAGAGAACTTTGTATTTTGTATGCCTTTGAGTTACTCTCTAACAGTCTTTTTCACTTAAACTTGAAGGACTCATTTTAGCAATACTTGTTGGACTGGTCTAATGTGTATCCCTTCAACTCTTACTTGCCTGACATTGTCTTAATTCCCCCCTAATTTCTGAAATACAGTTACTGGATATAGAATTCTCAGTTGAATTTTTCTTTCAGCTCTTTAAATACATCATACCACTGCCTTCTGGTCTGCAAGGCTTCTGATAAAATATATTCTTATAATCAGTATTCTTGAAGAGCCTTTGTACATGATGAGTTACTTTTCTCCTGGAGCTTTCAAGATTCTCTCTTCCTTTTTGACTTCCAATAGTTTTATTATAATGTATCTCATTGTGGGCCTCTACTTGCGTTTCAGTGGGGTTCTTGGATTTGTAGATCTATGTCTTTCCTAAAATTTGAGAAGCTTTCAGCCATTGTTTCTCTCAATAATATCTCTGCCCTGTATTTCCTCTCTTTCTGTCTCTCTCACTTTCCTACTCTGTTATTTCCCCAACAACGCATATGCTGGTCCACTTGATGCATCCTACAGGTCCCTTAGACTTTATTCACTTTAATCTTTTGTCTTTCTGTTTCTCACACTTAATAATTTCAACTGTCTTATCTTCAAGTTTACTAACTCTTTTGCCTACTCAAGATGTTTTTTTTAATTATTCTAGTGATTTTTTCATTTAAATTATTATACTTCAGCTATAGAATTTTTAGTGCATTTCTTTGGATTTCTATCTATTGATATTTCAATTTATTCATACATCCTTTTCTTGACTTTGTCCACATTTTTCTTTAGCTATTTGAGCATTTTCAAGAGTCATTGCCTAGTAAGTCTGCCATCTGGCCTTTCTTAGGGATAGTTTCTACTTAGTTTTATTATGTGTTGAATGAGTCATACTTTCCTATCTCTTTGTATACCTTCTAGTTTTTTTTGTTGAAACTTGGACATTTGAATATCATAGTATGGTAACTCTATTAATCATATTTTCCCCTTTACCACAGTTTGCTATTTTGTTTTTGTTATTGATTTTAATGGTTGTAAAGTGGTGTTTCTGTACTGGGGATCAGCCTTAGGTGTAAACTTAAGGTAATCTCAAGTTCTTTCTGAGCCGGCATTTTTCTCTATGCAGTGACTCTACATTTTCCCTTATATGCAGTTGCTCTAGCATGTCCTAACCCTTTAAACCCTGGCTCCCAAGTGGGGAAGTGGAAAAATGATGGGAAAAAATTAAGGCACCCTCTTCAAATACTCTAGAAGTCATTTCATCCCTTGGGGGCTTGTAGCAACAGAAGTGGCCTCTGTTCCTGTACTTCCACAGTCAGAAGCAGCAAATAGTGATCAGATCACAGCTTCCTGATACTTGAAGGGCAAGATCTTTATTACCTGCCTCTGGCTTCTGTAGGTCACATACAAGCTACTCCAAGGATGTAAGCACAGCTGTCTGCCACGGGGCTGATGGGTAAAAAAACAGATAGCTTTTGCCATGGTAAGAACCAAAAATGACCAAAGGTAACTGTGATTTACCACCAAGCCTTCTCCTGGAAGCTGCAAGGATTCAAATAGAGTTCAGATATCCAAAATAGTTACATCAGACAGATTCTATCAGTGCAATTGCTGTATAGATGGGGAAATGGATTCCTGACACTTCCTATCCACCATCTTCTCTGATATACATAAGTCCTGAGTTCTGTTTTAGAAGGTTTTGAGGAGATATATCTGAGGCATGCCTGGCTACCCAAATGAATATTTATCTTTAAACTCTAATAAATGTACTAAGCTATATTTCATCATTGCATTATGACTTACCTCATGTGGTATATGGTATAACCTTTCAATATATAGAAAGTATATTCAAGTATATTCAGGCACATAAATTCAGAATGTTTAGGAAAAGATTTTTTATCATTATTTAAATAGTTCTTTTGTTTCATTGTTCTGATTTTTCCCCAGAAGTGCTATTTATGCATTTGGGCCTACTCTGGAGTCTTTTTTAAAATTCTTTTTTAAATTCAATGTTATTTTGCTTCCATTTCTCATTTTTATCTTTTATGTTTCTTGTTCTGTATTGTACAAAGTTTGTTCTCCCTTTCTGCTCCTTCCGGTGTCATCTTCATTCTGTGATGGTTTTCTTTTTTTCTTTTTTTGTTGTTGGTGTTTGTTTTTAGATCACTTATTATTGATGGGTGAGTTGGATGTTTGCACACACCTCCAGAGTGATGGGAATTTGGCCAGACTTCACTCTAAGTGTCTCGCCTGACACTTAGACAAAATGCTTCCTACACATATAGCTCAACTGAATTATCTTTATTGTAACTCCTCTCACCCTGAAACAAACCAAGTCCAGTGAGGACTCTCCCACTGGCCCATTTTTGGATACAAGGAACATGTTCACGCTCTGGAGTTCAGTGCTTATAGAGATCTGCCACCACTGGGTCCTTCTTTTCCTCACTTCCTCTGTATGTAAAACTTCTGGCCAGTCACAGTTGCTTCTGGTCCCTCTTGAAGATACATTAGAATCTACGGAATAGATCTACCTCCTAAGTTCATTGAAAATGGAATTTGTGGCATTTTATTTTTTTGTTGTTGTTGCTGTTTTTGTATGACCCTAGGAAGATAAGAGAAATGCTTGCAGCCATATTCCTTACTGATTTGCATGTTTTAAATGACTGTAATAAAACCATATTTTTTCCTTCATTTTATTCATCACATTTCATTAAATACTGCACCTTCTGTTAAGACCATCAGGTGTATACAAGAGGAGAGGTGGTCCTTTAGTGAGGTCTTAGAGGTGGAAACAATTATTACAGACACAAGGTAACATGGGATAAGTGCTACTTTTATAGGTTTAGACTAAAAATTCTGGAAAAGGGCAAATGATTCACTGTCTGTGAGATTCAAAGAAGCCTTCAGGAGCAAACAGTATTTGAGCTGGTTTCTAAATAGTGGATAAAATTTCAACAAATGTAAATAAGAGAAAAGAGACTCCTAGAGAGAGAGAAGGTCATGTTGAGGGTGGTTGGAGATTCAAGAGACAAGGGCTCTGAACACCATGCTGAGGAATGTCTACTCTGTCCTGGATGTTATGGAAGAGAATTTAGGAATAATTTTAATTCAGCACATTGTTTGTTGTTTGATTTTGTTTTGATTTAGAGGAGAGCAACATGGTTAGATTTATGCCATAGAAAATGCTGAAAGCAAGTTGGAGGAGATTTAGGAATAGATGAGCCTGAAAGGCAGCAGCCATTGCAGGCCACACAAGGCCAGGTAGAATGCTGAGAGTAAGGACAGAAAGGACAGGGACTGGCAACAGGGCCTTCACCTGAGCCCTGTGCTCCTGGAAAATAGTGAAGGTTAAGAACTCTCCCATACTTCATGTCCTGGGAAACAGCTTTCTGCAAAGCATCACATTTTGCCATATGACTTAGAGAGAACTCGCAGTCCCTCCTCACTCATCTTTTACAAGGCCAGACCTAGACCCCAAATCCTCATGATTTTCTGATAACTGATTAGCTGAACTGGAAACAATAGGTTTGTGAACCAACCTTCGGTGAAGTTTCTCTTCGTCCCCCAGGCCCCTTGACTGTGACACCCTCAGCTCGAGCCAGCAGACTGCCCATCATAAGGGCCATCTAAGAAAACAAACTGAGCTGTGAGGAGACCCTGTGGTCCTTTTATCCCACCTCTACACACCCTGTTCTTTCTAGCCTCATGTACTCCTCCATAAAAGAAAAGCCCTTTCCTCCTAGCCTTCAAGAGCTTGCTGCTACTGTGATCAGAGCTTTACTCTATTGCTATACCTATCTCCCCCTTAACAAATAACCCTTTTGAATAAACTCTCTTTTTGTTTTTTATGACAGTACAAATCATTTAGGATCCAGCATCAACCCAACCTGGCTACTGATTGATACAGAGGAGTTGAGGGCAGAGAAATTAAGCAGAGGAGAGATTTGGAGCCAGGGTAGCCAACTGAATGAGAAACACCCCTTTATCTTATTTTTTTCTGTTTTGTTTCTATGCTTTTAGTTTAGTTTATTTTTATTTTGTGAGGAGGTATAAGTAAATTTCTTGATTTTACCTTATGAAAGGAATATATAACTGGGAAAAATCTTTGTGGATCTTGTATTTCTAAAAATAGATTCCACCTAACTTAGTTTTCCTCCCCATCTTTTAAATTCCCAAATGCCAAACATATAAATGAATGTAACCAGGAAGGAAAATAAAATATTATGACCTATTTATGATATTTTGATTTTAGCTTTACTTTTTTATCCACTTAAAACATTCATGAATTTAATATCTAAATTAATGCCTAAATTCTACTCCTTATAAGATACTCCTGCTACCCATGGTCTTCACCCCTCAACACTTTGGTGCTCCCAGCATGCTTTCTGAAGCCATTCAGATTTTTAATCATTAGCTCTGAAATGCTTAGCTCTTAGCATCTTCAATGTGCTTCAAAATCTGCACTTATGTTAATCCATAGCTAATGGACAGAGTCAGGGTCTGCCCTTTCCCATGGGAAACTTTTCCCTGGCCTCCATTTCCAGTATGACGAAACGGAGAGCCAAGTGCGAGGGGCCCAGATCCCAGCATGTGCCTGAGAAAGCCGAAGTGGAAGGTTTGCCCAGCTCCTTTCCTGGGCTTCAGTTCCATGTCTGTGTTTCCTGTGGTGTTGTAGCCCAGCTTTGCTTGATACACAGGAGTCTCTCCTTTAAGGAGAATTCAGAACAACTGAAACAGCCTTGCTTGGAATGAACAGCATCAGTGGATGCTCCTGTCCCTTCCCAAACTCTGCACAACCACAACCTCAACCTCTGTGTTCATTGTGCTGCACTTGTTTGTTTGGTTCTTTTTTAATGACTAAGAAAATATGATTTATTTTTCTTATGCTGCAATGTGTTCAGCTCCATAATAGGTTATAACATTTGCTACATCCTTTGAATGATATCTGAGCAGACCAAGAACAAGGAGGAAATTACCAGGCATACCTGTAGGAGATTACTGATCAATAATTTACACCATTTAAAAATATGTAACACCCTCCTCCTTTGTTGTGCGAAGGCACACTACCCTTTTATCATTTTTAAATGCTACACCTCAAGTAGTCAAGTTGCCTTGTCTTGTCTACCAGAAATAAAGGAAAACCAGCATTATTGAATACTCTCAAACAAGGTAATGTTCAACAATTTGCAGATGCCCTGCTTTTCTGAATACTTGAGAACAATCTTTAAATTTTTTTCCTGCATACAAGCAAAAGCCAAAGCTACCTTGAGATAAAACCTTAGGTTTTAAGAATCCTTTGGGTATGGATAACATAATCATACTGAGAGAAATATTTTCTTGTCCCATTTTTAAAATCCCATTTTTCTCAACCCCTCCCCCATTTCATCCAATTCACAACCTAATACAATACTTGATACAAATTTATCAAATAAATACTTATTGAGCACCTTTCTTTAGGGGGGGGGGTGCAGGCATTTGGTGGGGGATGGAGACACAGGAATAAATAAGAAAGGTACCTATTTTATTTTAGATAAGTACAAATACTAATGCATTTGTTTTAACAGAATCAAAATCTGTCTTTGAGTTTTCCCTCGGCCCAGTTTTTTGTCTATGGACATGTGAGTATGCACCCTAAGTGACATAGGCAAGATGATTTTTCAAACTTTGGTGAAAGTTAAAAAAATGCAAAGCTACTCCCTGGCTGATGTGGCTCCGTGGAGAGGCACCATCCTGTGAACCCAAAGGTCTCTGGTTTGATTCCCAGATAGGGCACATAATCAGGTTGCAAGCCAGGTCTCCCCCCACCAGGTTCGTAGCTGGAGGCAGGTGAAAGGCAAACCATACACTGATGTTTCCCTCCCTTTCTTCCTCTCTCCCTGCCCTTCTGTCTAAAAATAATGAATAAAATCTTTTTTTTTTAAATCAAAACTAGATACACATCCAGATTGTAAAGAATATATTTCCTTTACCTTCACCTTGGCTGAATTCTGACTTTCTATTTTTCTTACTTTTATAAATAAGAAAAGCCGTCCTGTAAATAATGTTTCAAAAATAGCCTCTCTGTAATAGTTGAATATTTAAAAAAACCAAGCCTCAGTTTTGGCCTTCAGCATTTACTCCACACGGTGGTAAAGCTGGAGCTGGTGCAACACACAAGTGAGACGTTGGATTAATCAAATTCAGGGGGCCTACTGCTGTTTTTTTTTTTTTTTTTTTTTTTCCCCAGAGTCCTTGATTGCATCTCTACCTTGCACGTCCCTGCATGGTGTGGTCAGTCATCCTGTAGAACACACACATGCTGACTGTCAGAGCTGTGCCTCAAACCCATGGCCTCCTGGGTGCAGCCGTTTCTCCAGCCAGTGTTTCCCATGTAGCTATTTTCCTGCCATTTTGAAAATTAGCTTTAAATGTATTTTTGAAATACCCCATATCTCAATGCAGCCTCTTCTAATAATAATGGTCTCACTAAATCAGGATGATGAAAGGGAGGCTTAGCTTTGCAGAACAAACCTGAGTTGTGGACTATTTGTAAAGGCATATGAAGGTGTGACATCTAAATATACAGTAAGAATATGATTTTATATGCGGAAGAGAAAATGGATTATTTCGAAGCAATTCTCAAGAGCAGAGCTGAGGCTCATGGATAGAAATGTACGGACATAATTTTTCTTCAACCTAAGGAAAGCCCAGCTAGCATACATAGTTAGGTTTTGAGAGAGCAATTTACCTTGTGGCAGTAATGCTATTGCTAGAAATACCCTCTGGAGATTGACTCCTGCATCAAAAGAAATCCCAGGTCCCTGTCCCTCCAAGATGTCAACTCAGCGGGGTAGGTGCCAACAAGTCTGAGTCCCACCACCTGGCCCCAAATCCTGCTCCTCCTACCCACTAACTTTGTAACCTTGGGCAAATTACTTAACCCCTTTCTGCCTTGGTTCTCTCCCCTGTAATGGAGTTGATCATTTTAAGGAATTGATACTTAGAAGAATTTTAAACTTAGGACAATAAGTGACAGGGATGTGGTTAGTGCCATGTAACTGTTTATTAAATGTAAATAAGGAAAATATTTTCTAAGGTGTCTGAGAGACTCCAGAGAAGATCTTGTTTGAGTACCTCCTTTGTGCTAAGCAATAAACCAGATGGACACAGACCCAGATTCCTCACAGCTCATAGCTTGTGCTGGCAAAAGAGAAACAGGTGGCCAGACCATGGCCTGGAGAGGGCTTCCATGACAAACAAGCTTGGGAGGGGACTGACATTGGTACCTAGAACTCAGAGGAAGAATTGCTGTGGACCAGGGAGGAAGGGAGATGGTGGGAAATGTTCCTGGAAGAGAAAGAGACATGAACCTGGACAGCTGATGACTCCCACCCAGTATCTTCAGCTGCTGCAGGCACTTAGAACCTTTGCTGATTTAGGCCCATGGTTTTTTACAGTTGCTGATTCATTCATTCACTTAATTTTACTAATAGGTAAAATCTAGAACCTATTATTGCAAAAAAGGTACTTTTTAATTACCTAATAAATCATTTTACTTAGTTAGAATCATGTATGTATAGTGTTTTGAGCTACAAATTCTGATCTTGTGCTATTTGAATAAAACTATTGGGGGAAAACAGTATTTATTCACATAATGTCCTTGTAGAAAATAATAACTATAATCACAGTTCCACTTTTAAATTATTTTTCCTGCAGAGCTGAAAATAACCAAAATAGTTATATTACTATTATTATAATACATCATTTTCTAAATTTCTGTTTGAAAGATCTCAAGGTAGAATTATTTTCTTTAGTAAGCTACAAATGGTAAAGCTCAGTTGGTATAAATTAATAGCTCCAATTATGCCTAATCTTAAATTGAAAATCAAAAAATCACAAACATCAACATGCTCTAAAAGAACTTATCCAGGATAGCCTATCATTGAACTATGGGGAAAAATATGAAAAAAAAAATAAGTTTGGAAATACAGGGTGAACTATCAAAAGCTGACTCCCTACCTGTGACACTGGATATATTCTTTTTTAAATGCAGTAGACTCTCCTAAACTCTTGTTAGTTCAATTCACTGAGACCTGCCATGGGCTCTGAAATCTGAACATATGGTGCTCCTGAGTCCATTTCCCCTGGGCTAAATTTGTCCCAGATTTACCTAGGACATTTATCCCATTTGGAAAGACCAAGGTATTTTCTAGAAAGAATTTCTTGGGAGACCTATGTCTCTAATGAAAGGTTTTCATGGAGATGATACAGTATGTGAAACAGAACGATGTTGTGGGGTCTTCCTTACCCATCACAAATGTTCTGAAACAATGTTGATGTGAAGCACAGTAAAGGGACCAAGGCCCAGAGGCCACCAGAGCCCCTTTCAGACACAATAGACTACCTGAAAATGCTCATCTGCTGGGTTTCACAGTCCGCCAACCTATACCCTGCACCTCGTTACCCCAAATGACCTTTCCAGAACCTAACTAGAAAGAGTTCTCCATGTGCAAAATTCTACCATGGCTTCTCAAGAGCTTCAAGGAAATGTTCACAGTGCTTAATGTGGCTTAGGGGAGTTTGTGGTCTGCACATGCTTGCTCTCTAGCCTCGTGCGTGTCTTCCCTCATGTCAGAATTTGCTCTCATGATATCAACTTACAGTAGCTCCTCAAATATACCACGCAGTTCCATGGAACACATGTTGTTCCTCTGCCTGGAAGGCCACAAGTCCCTCCCACCTGGCCAGCTCATGTTGGCCAGAAGACCCAACTTGAGCATCTCCTCCCATGACCCACCATCATTCCCTCTCAGTACAGGACTCTACCATTGCATTCTTCCATTGTCACAACTAATTTTTTTTCACTTCTGCCTTTCCTGTTGGGCCATTAATTTCAAGGGTGAAAAATTAGTCTTATCTATTTTTGTCTTCCAAGTAGCTGGCATAGCTTTGGATGAATGAATGCATTGTTGATAAAAAGTCTAGATCCAAGGGCTCCTGGATAAGAGGGAGAAAAAGGAACAGAAGTATGAGAAAGTGTCCCACCAATGCTATGGGAGAAAGCAAGCCAACAATGCCCACCTTCCCATCTTTTAGGGTGACCAGTTCCACCCAAGGCTGAGACAGTCAGTGGTGAATTTTTCAGATGACATAATATTTTACAACTTAAGCAGGACTTCAGTTCAAAAGTAGTTCCCAAAATTTTTAATGTGACTAAGTTGATATATTAAAATGTTATTACAGGAATTTTAAAGGTGGGATAGTTAAGAGAATTTGTTTTTTGTAATTCCTTGCTATTTTAAATTTGTTAAAACAATTTTTGATACTGCTGGCTATAAATTTTTCTATGTTTTACCTCCATGATCTTCCTCTTTTCACACTCTAGCTATAGTAGTGTAAATATGAAGATGAGTAAATAGGTAAAAAGAATGGGCAGCTCTTGTGTAAATGAAAGATATAAATATTAAATGGTAAACAGTGTAACTCATGGGGAGTCATTTAAAGTCAGCCAATAGAACTTTTAAGTGTCTATTAACCAAAAAGTCCTATGCATCTTGGGGACCAAATGAGAAATAGACTGTGTCCTAAAATATTTAATATTCACTCATTTAATATGAGCTTCTTAAGTTCCTACTGTGTGCAAGGCACTGGGCTGAGCCCTAGGTATACATTAATGGAGAATACAGAGAAATATACACATATTTAAGTATAGAATATAAGAGTAAAAAGGATAACATTATTGTCAGAGAGAATGAAAGTAATACCTGTGGTTGAGAGGAGTCTAAATTACATTTGGGAGTCAAAAAGGGACCATCCGTGGAAGTTCCATTGCACCTGATCTACTAAGAGCCAAAGCAAGGAGAAGGGTGGGGAGTGTTCCAAGAGGAAAGAACAGCAGGATACATTGAAGGGACTGAAAGAAGGACTTAAGTGGCTGGAACATGAGACAGGATGGCCAGAAGTGTGAGATGAGGTCAGAAAAGTAGGACTTGCATGAGTAAATTATGGAGAAAGAATATTACTCAATCCTAGGTACTATGTATTTTATATGTGTATTTCATTTCATCTTCACTGTCACCCTTTATTGCTGTTGTCATCTAAAAGGTACCATTTGTGGACACTGGAACAGAAAAGTAGTCCATATTCATTCATTGCAAAAAAAAGTGAAGCATACAAAAGACTAACGGGAATTCTCAAGGTATCTACTGGATTGTGAGGACCTGGCTCTCTAGGACCTGATTACTATCTTTGCTATCTCAGAGGAAATGATATTTTATAGAGAAAGAAATGTGGGGCTCAGAAAGATGAAGTAACATACCCAAGATCACACAGCTTGACTCTGGAATAACTGGGATTGGAACCCAAATTTCTCTTACTCTGAAACCTGTGCCTGCTCTTCTCACAACAATACACTTCAGGCAAAATAAAATACTTGCTATCTTAGATGTATTTATTATTGTGGAAAAACATAAAGGGGTACTTTATGAGCAAAGAAAAATTTGGGTGATGTTACGGGTCCTAAATTAAAGTGAAATGAGTTGAGGCAGAGCAAATGGTATATTAGCTCCTTCTACTTCCAAAAAAATCTGTGGTTCTGTGAAAGGTCTCTGTCCTGCTCAAGGCAAGGACTCTGGCGTATAGTGTTCATAGCTCTATCTGAGCTCATTTTTATTTAATAAATGCGATAAATTACCATCTACCCACATAAACAAAATTAATAATGACAGGATGTAGGGATCAGGACATGTTTATTTTCTTAATAGCAGCCCTTTTTCATAGGTAAACAGCTAATTCTGGGTTTGTGACTACATTTGCATATAAGTGAAGTTGCCCAGTTTTACTAAAGGTAAGACACATTCTTTCTATAAGATAGTTCATATGAAGTCTCTCATATGAATTGATAGCAGCCAAACATTGCCTTCTTTTTTGTACTGTTGTTTTCTTCAGGTTTATTTCTTGTAAAGAGTAATAGTTTTCTTTGAGTAAAAGATCCTCTGGAATCTATAACCAGGCACTTGACCAAAAGCACAGTTATAAAGCAGATGCCATTTTAGAAAATTCATTTTCTGTAGCAGGAATGGAAAATAGATGACACAGCAGCCAGCAGGACAAGTAACCTTTCCACCTTAATAAATGTAGTTTCTAATCTAAGGGTCTCTTCCTAGCAACCCTCCATGGAATCACTATCAAAATAATCTTCTTAAAACTCTTCTGTGATCTTCTTACTTCCCATTTTAAAAGTTTTTCCTGCCTTCCCATAGCCAAAGGGATAAAACCCAAACTCCTCTGGTACACATTCAGAAGCTTCACCCTTGAGCTTCCATTTATCCTTCTGGTGGCTCCCACATTAGAAACTGGCTTCACATCCACCTGTCTGGATGGTTATATTTTTTCCCCAACTGGACTACAAGATCTTTTACTTGCCTTGTTTCCCCATCCTACCACCCCTCTCCTCTGCTTCCACCTCCAGCAGCATCTGCCCAACACTTTGCTTTCCTTGTGGTAGGAACTATCCAAATTGATTGTTCATCAAGTCATTCAGATTTATTGAACTCCTAATAAATTACATGATTATGGTTAGCCTGTGTGATTTAAGGCTTTGCTTCTCAAAGTATGGTCTTTAGATGTCAGCATCATCTGAGAGGTTGTAATAGCTGTAGAATCTCAGCCCCTCACTATCCATTCTGCATTTATAAGATATCCCAATGGTCTGCATTGCACAGAAGGATATGAGAAACTCTGCTTTAAGATTCATAGGGAAAGAGGAGGGGTCAAAATGGTGACATAAAGAGTCTGACCTCATCTCCTCCCATGGACACACAAAATTACAACTACATATAAAACAACTATCACTGAAAATAATCTATTTTATAGGCCTATTTTATAGGCAAGAAGGATATCAAAACCCCAGAGGTCCTTCCTCAGGATCAGGGAAGGTATCCATGAAGCACACTAAACTCCCCCACCCAAGTGATCTGTACCAGGTAGAGGAGCCACCATAACATTTGGCTTTTTATTGATTGATTGATTGATTTTTAGAGAAAAGGGAAGGGAGAGAGAAAGAGAAGGAGAGAAATATCATTGTGTGGTTGCCTTTCAAGTGCGTATTCTTAACTGAGGACCTAGCCCACAACCCAGACATGTGTCTTGACTGGGAATTGAACCTGCAACCCTTTGTTTCACAGGCAGGTGCTCAATCCACTGAGCCACACCAACCAGGGCATAATATTTGGCTTTGAAAACCAGCGGGGTTTGCATCTGGGAGAACTGAAGGGCCTTAGGAAACTTAGACTCTACTTTTAAAGGGCTCTCACACAGAAACTAACTTGTTCCTAACCCCAGTGAAGGGACGGACAGTGGTGTGAAAAGCTCTTGGGCCACACCTGAATGAGATAAATTGACTAATTTTAGAGTGAGTGCTACAGGTGTGTGAGAATTTTTTCTAGGCATGGATGTGCAGTCGGGCACCATTTTTTTTTTTTTTTTCACCCTTCTTTCATATAGTTGGTGTGATGCTAACAGATGCCATAGCTGATACTCTCCAATATCCTTGTTAACATCATTTGCCCTGCCCCAGTGTTCCCCAGATCCCACCCTGCCTGGAATGCTTACAAAGTAGGCCCTGCCTTGCCACATCCAGCAGGCTGCCTTGTCTAGGAGTGGCCTATCCCCAAAGTGGCTTTCACTCTGGGGACCAGCCCCACCCATTAGCACATCTATAGTTTCAGCTAGGCCTCCAAGACAGTCAATCTAAGAACCAACCCCACTCACCAGCATACCCACAGCAATTAAAACTCACCCACAACAGCAAGAAACATGCAATCCACACAAGGAAAGCCCCAGAAACACCTGAATTAGGTGACCAGGGGGGTTGAGTCACAGGGCCCCTCAGGACACTGTCTACATAAGACCACACATTCAAAACTGGGAGACAGCTGATTTACCTAACACATAGAAACAAACACTGAGAGTCGGTCAAAATGATGAGATAAAGGAATACATTACAAAAGAAAATACAACAAAAAACCCTAGAACACCTGGCTGGTGGCACAATGGATAAGGTGCTGGCTTGGGAACCCAAAGGTTGCTGGTTTGATTCCCTAGCCAGGGCACATAACCAGATTGCAAGCCATGTCTCCAGCCAGGCCTGTAGCTGGAGGCAGGTGAAAGGCAACCATACATTGATGTCTCCCGCCCTCTCTGCCTCTCTCCCTTACCCACTCTTTAAAAATAATAAATAAAATCTTTATTTAAAAACCCCAGAAAAGGAACTAAACAAAATAGAGATAAACATTCTATGAAATAAAGAGTTAAAAGTAATGGTTCAGGGAATGGGTGGGTGGGGAGGGGGACAGAAGGGAGCAAAAAGGGGATGGATGTAATACAACAACAATAAAATTAAAAAAAAAAGTAATGGTTCATAAAGATGCTCACCAAATTTGTATTAGAAATGGGTGAAAACAGTGAGAACAACAGAAAGATCGAAAACATTAAAAAGAACTGTCCAGAACTGAAGAATACAATAACTGAAATGAAAAAATAATACAGTAGAGGGTATCAATAGCAGATCAACAATCTGGAAGATATGATAGTAGAAATCATTCAATCAGAGCATCAAAAAATAAAGAATTTTAAAAGTGAGAATAGTTTAAAGGGCTTTGGGGACAATAGCATGTTAACATTTGTATTATAGGAGTCCCAGAAAGAGAAAGAAAGAAAGGGACAGGAAATCTATTTGAAGAAGTAATGGTTAAAACTTCCCTAAGTAGGTAAATGAAACAGACATTAAAGTCAAGGTAGTACAGAGATTCCCAAATACCGTGAACCCAAAGAGATCCACACCAAGAGACATCATAATTCAAATGTCAAAAGTTACTGATAAACAGGGAATCTTAAAATAAGCAAGAGAAAAACAGTTAATCAGCAGAAACTTTGCAGGACAGGGGAAGTGGTGTGATATACTCAAAATGATGAAAGGGATAAGTGTACAACAAATTAACCTACCAGACAAGGTTATCATTCAGAGTTGAAGGAGAGACAGAGTTCTCCAGACAAGCTAAAGCTAAAGGAAATCATCACCACTAAATTAACATCATAAGAAATGTTATAGGGACTTCTCTAAAGGGAAAAAGGCAACAGTTATAAAAAAGAAAATATATTTAAGAAAAAAACTCCTTGGCAAAGACAAAATACAATAAAAGTAGTAGATCAGTCATTTATAAAGCTGATAAAACAGTTAAAAGACAGAAGTGGTAAAATCATCTATGAGGGGGACCAAAAATAAAAACAGAATTATCTTCTGGAGGGTGGGTCCCTTGTAGTACATTCTTGCCTTGCTAGGTGAGTGTTCTAGGAACCCATCTACACAGTGTACCTGCTGGTGTTGTTGTGAGAGGCTGTGTTCAGCTTCAGCGAATTTTTCTGAAGATTCTTTCAATGCACCTGCTCATTTCATGATGGATGATTTATAAGCACACCACAATGACTATTCAGCAGTTTTCGACCAAAAATAGCATGACCCTCATGCCCCGCCCTCCCTATTCACCCAATCTCACCCAAGTGACTTCTTTTTGTTTGTTTACCTGCATGAAAAAAAAAAAAAACCCTCAAAGGGAAACATTTTTCTCATTCGGAAGAGATGAACAAAGCACAGCAGAAGCACTAAAAGACATCAAAATTACTGAGTTCGAAAACTATTTGAGGAGTGGAAAATACATCTTTATAGGTGTATTGTCTCAAATGGAGACTACTTTGAAGGTGACTGAAATTTAAACATGAAAGAATAAATACAGATGTTTTTATAAATAAATTCTGGGTTTTCTGGTCCCCCTTATAAATCCACAATAATTAGCTAAGGGTTATGCACAAATACACAAAAGATGTAAAATGTGACATTAAAAAAAAAAATATCAGTGGGGGGATAAAAATGAATTGGTTTTAGAATGTATTTGACTTACATTACTATCAACTAATAAGGATAAAGGTTGTCATGTGTGAATTTCATGATAACTACAAACCAAAAGCCTATTATAACATATACACAAAATATAAAGAGGAAAAATCCAAATAGAAAGTTAAAGAAAGTCATTAAATTTACAAGGAAAAGAGCAAGAGAAGAAGGAACAGAGAACTACAAAAATAACGTAAAACATTAACAAAGTGGCAGTAAGTACATACCTATCAATAATTATTTTAAATGTAAATAGACTAAATGCTTCAAACAAAAGAGATAGAGTGGCTGAATAAATTTTAAAATATATGTTGCAGAAATTCACTTCAGATTTAAAGGCATATATAGACTGAAAGTGAAAGGATGGAAAGAATGTATCATGCAAATGGAAATGAAAAGAAAACTGGGGTAGCAATATTTATGTCAAACAAAATAGACCTTAAAACATAAACTGTACAAAAGGCAAAGAAAAGTATTACATAATGATACAGGGATCAATCCAATAAAAAAGATATAATACTTGTAAACATCTGTGCTCCCAACATAAAAACACCTAACTATGTACATCAAATATTAACAGACATAAAAGGAGAGATTGTTGGTAATATAATAATAGTAGGGGCCTGGAACACCTCACTTACATTAATGGATAGATTATGTAGACAATTAATAAGGAACATTGGTGTTAAATGTCACATTAAATCAGAAGAACTTCATAGATGTATACAGAACATTTCATCCAAAAACAGCACAAGACACATTATTATACAGTGCACGTGGAATATTCTCTAGGATATATCACATTTTAGGTCACAATACAAGTCTCAATAAATTTTAAAAGATTGAAATTATATCAAGCATCTTTTCCAACCATAATAATATAAAACTAGAACTCAATTGCAAGAGGAAAACTGAAAACACATAAACATGCAGAAGATAAACAATATGATACTGAAATGGGACAATAAAGAAATCAAAGGAAATAAAAAGATATCTTGTGACAAATGAAAATGAAAACACAGCTTCCCAAATGAAACACAGCAAAAGCAGGTCTAAGAGGGAAGTTTATAACAAATCAGACGTACCTAAAGAAACAAGAAAAATATTGAATAAACAATCTAAATTTTCACCTGAAGGAACTAGAAAAACAAGAACAAGCAATTCCCAAAAGGAAGTTAGCTAAAAGAAAGAAATAATAAATGTCAGAAAAGAAATAAATGAAATAGAGACTAAAAAAGATACAAAACTAAGATTAAGAAAACTAAGCTGGTTCTATGAAAAGAAAAATTAATAAACCATTATCCCAAGTTATCAAGAAAAAAGAAAGAAAGGGCCCAAAAAAAGAAAATCAGAAATGAACAAGCACTTACAACCAACACCACAGAAATGCAAAGGATAATAAGAGAACACTACGAATAATTATGCACCAACAAATTGGACAACCTCTCCCATAAGTTAATCACATGAACTGTTACGTCATGTGATTATACTCACTTGCATTATCCCATTTCCAAAAATCCCTAGTAAAAGTAATTACACAATCTCCTTCAGGGGCTCATTCAAGATAGCCCCTTGAAGAGGAAGATTATGTCTTATAAAATGTCCTACCCTGCTCAGTGCTTGCACAGTGGCTTACCCACACTGGGTAAATAGAATTTAATGTCTAATAGCTGGATGGTATAGAAGAGGCACTCAATAAATATTTACTGAGAAAATAAAGAAGAAATAAAGATGTACTTTTTTCAAGTTTAGCATACTCATTCAAACTTCAGTGTAAGATGTAAAAGATCTAGTGCATCCTGTTTTATAAAATCATCTTCCCTGTATTTTTGAAACCCCTACTGAAGTCATCCCTTAGCCTTCTTTATTCGAGATTAAATCTCCCTTCTTTTAGATGTTTTCATAGGTTTTTAACTCTGAAATTTTCAAGTTTTATTTCTACTATTAATTTTTTTTTCAATTTTCATCTCAGTTCATCACAGCTCCTTTTCTGTGCCTGCCTGGCCCCTAAAGACAGCGGGATCATCATGTTAGGACATTCCTCATAGAGTTTGTCCCTTTATAGTTATCACTGGGAGGATAGAAGGGAACATACCTTCCATGAGAACAGAGAGACCACCCTAGACTAGCAATTTTCAACCCTGCTGATAGGAGATTGTAAAAAAAAAAAAAAAAAAAAGTACCAGGGCCCACTCCCCATCTGCAGCCCCCAGAAATTCTGACTTAATTGGTATGGGCATAATCAGATGTTAAAATATCCACAAATGATTATGCTAATCTAACAAGAACCATTGATCTAGCCCATCTACATTACTAGAAAATAAAAAAAAAGTAAAACATGCCAAAGGGAGAATTTGTGTGTTTGTGTGTGTGTCTGTGTTCAAGGCAAAAGAAGGTTTATAGTTCTGCCTATGGAAAATAACACAATAATAAATAATAATACAATAATAAACTGTTTCCCATACTCACAACTATAAACCTACTTTTGCCAATCCCTGTATATGTATATATATATGCATATTGCATCATACATAAATTGACAGGATCTACATTGAAACCTTATTATTCTGGACTTTGATGATTCAAGATGTATGATAGTTTTTGCAGTGGCTGAAATTTACCTTTCCCATCTATAGAAAAATGAGTACCTCAAACAAGAGTGCTTTACAATGTTTTATAGAAACTAGATTGTTTTTGTAAGATTTAAATTCAAACACTGACTTGAGCTAAATATAATTTACATTCCCAATTACAAAAACAACATTTTGGAAGATGCCAGCAAGCACTGTGAATATATCATAAAGAGTTCCTCCAACAATTGTAGAATTGCTTTCATTACCTTGTGTATTATCACATATACGAAAATTCTATTTATACTTTAATTACTTTAAAATAATGTTTACTACTGTTGGAATTTAGCTGTTTATGCACAGAATTTTTCTTATAAGCACATCATTAGTAGATAACCTCCTCTAATGCTGCAGCCTTGCTTGGACCCACTCCCTCTCTGGCTCACAGCTTTGCTGATGTGCTATAGCAGTGATTTTCAACCTTTTTCACCCACAGCACACATAAACTAATTACTAAAACTCTGTGGCACACCAAAAACTATATTTTTGCCAACATGACAAAAAATAAGTATGCAAGTAATTTCAGTCTTCACACCAGACAGCTATTGTTGTGTTGGTTGTTGCCATTTTTTATTTGACAATCTAAGGGAAAGGAGGTCAGTGCCCCTGGCTAAATAGTCAGATATTATTGCATGTTTTAAAATTTCTTATAGCACACCAGTTGAAAATCAATGCACTCCAGCATTCTGGCAAGGAAAATCTCTGCTGTTTCAGGCAGATTCGGTTGATTAGGGGTCTGACAATCACCAGAGTAATTCATGTAATGACTTTATGCAAGAAATTTCATTATTTCTAATAGCTTACAGTGGTTTAATATTTTAATGTAATTATGGCTAATTATATATTGTAATGGGCCTTGGCTGGGCTTTGGATCTGGGTCTAAGTAAAATACAGCAAATGGAAAATTTTCTGTATTTATTTTTAAACAAGGAATTAAGTCCTAAAGTGAAACTGAATGCATGTCTAACAGGCAATATTTTCCCAGAGAAAATATTGGCATCACTACATTTAAATGGTCTAGTTTACCAGTTTACTTGGCTATTTACCTTTCCACCAACCTACATTTATTAATTTCTGTTGTGTTGGGTGAAATTTTAACAAAAGGCAGTCTGAGTGAGGGAGATGTTGAGAAACACATATCAAATAATGTTATTTTTTATAATCACCTTGAAAGGTAGAGAGGATGGAGGAGAGGAAGTAATGCCCAGGATGAGGTTTGGGATTTCATTCATTGGTGTTACCTGTTCTGGTTCAAAGCTAAAGATGGGCATAAATAGCAGGAACTAAAATATAATTTGCTTCTAGTTTATGTCCTCTTGCTGCTAAGCCATAATGCACTGTTTCTGATTACATTTCCACACTCCTGGGGTTTGCCTGCAGTTGGGGCTTGAGTGAGGGAGGGCAGTGGAAAAGTGTTAAAATTAATGTGAATTGGTTAAGGCTTCACTTTCATTCTACCTTTGAGAAATAAACCCATTTTAGAGTGACCTCTCACTCTCTCTGTCCCCTTCATTCCACTTCTCACTTCATAGCACCTTTTCTTTTCCACTGTAAAGTCAAGGACTGAAAGAAGGGCCGCTCAGACCCTCCCCCATCCTGAGCCTTTCAGAAGCACAGGGGCAGCCCCTGTGCAAGGGTCCTGCTTGCGCTGCGCTTGCCAGGAGCCTGACAGCCTGACTTTAGGCCTCAGCAAAGCACAGCCTCAAAGGTATTATAAACAGACAGTCCCAACCTGCCCACACACGGGAGGAAACACCTACTTCTCATTGATTCGGTAGTTACCTACTTTCTGGTTTGGAAGGAAAGGTAGAAAACAAAAAGGGGGTGGGTGGTGGGTAATAATTCCTAACATTGATATAGTGTTACCCCATACGATTGATTTACTTCCCTTAACAAATCTGTGTTTATTAACTCCATTTCCCAGTTGATAAACTGGGGTTCTGAAAAGCTTGACTTCTACATGAAGTTTACGTAGTGAATGTACCATGAAGTCTGAATCCAGATCCAGGTCCGTTGCCGGATCCAGGGTCCTTTCCATGCTCCACTTAGAGTCACAGCAGTCAGAAGCGCACTCAAGCATTTCCAGAGATAAGATAGGCTCTCTGGCACAGAGCTTTTTGTTTTGCTTTTAGCAGAATTTAACGATGTCTATTTTGAAATCTTTCTTAAGGGCACATGTTAAAGTTTAGGCAAGGGAAAAACACTTAGCCACCAGAAGTAAGGCAGGGAGGTGAAACCTCCCTTTAGGTTTGTTAACTGTTTTACCTCATGTGATTGTACGTGTGTGAACACAGACACAGACACCTCACAGAGATGAGAATCAGCCTCACATTAAAGGAAAGGGCAATGACATGGACATCAGGGGCTCTGTGACTTGACAAATCTGACGAATCCCAGGCAATGGGCATATCGGGAACAATGGTAACTGACAAGATTCTTGTGGAGCCAAACACCAGAGGGTGTGAACTGCACTTGTAAGCCCATAAAAGACTTTACAGGTAAAGGGTATCTTGATTTGTTCTGATTTACTGGTCATAGTCTGAGTGGTGCACACTACAGGCCAGCAAAGTCATGCCTCTCTTTCAGCCTCTCTCAGCACCCAGTTTTGTTCCCAGGTGACCCAGCTGCTCTACCTGTACAGTGTTTATGGATTGCTTGCTCTCTTGGATCAGGTCACTCTTAATTACAGACCTAAACCAAGACTACATCACTGCACCACTGGGTTATGGTTGGGCCTAGCTATGCCCGCTCAAAGTCACTCCTACACTGTGTCCCTCTGTGACCCTCCCAGTGCACCCCTCAGACCCCAGCTACAAAAGCAGTCCATTGAATCAGCCTATCTCCTGGAGTATATCTGTCATGTCTTCCTGCCCCAACCCTTCACTCCACAACCTGCTCTCTCTGTTCGGTGCCCTAGTCTCGTATGGCACCCCATGGATACCATATCTTAAGGGCTAACTCCTACCTCTTAGATAAGTAAATAACTCTGGCAGCATATTATCTTCCTAAACCTTTAAGTGCAAGCCATTTTTTGGTTGTGTGTTGACAATATCCTTCATAACTTAAATACCCGTAAGTTCCATAATGAAGGCAGTATACTGTAGTGGTCAAGAGCACACACCAGAAGCCAGAGAGCCTTACTGTGAGTCCCAGCCATTTTTTACAAGCTTTCTGGGGCAATTTCAGTTCTCTCTCCCTCTGCCCCGTCTCCCTTCTCTCCCTTCCTCATTTCCTTCACCTGAAATGTTCAAAACAGTGCCTGACACACAATAAGTACCACATGAGTGCTGGGCCTCAATGGATGGGCTTAGTTTGGGAAGGGAAAGGGAAAGAGGACTGAACTTCAGTACTAAACAGGAATAGAAGGAGTAGAGCATTTTACCCAGTAGTTAATAACCCATTCTTCACCTACAATATAATCTTCCTTCAGGGCTATTTCAGGTAAGCCTTAACTAAAGATCCGTCTTCTGGTTTCCCACTGATTCCCCTTGTATTGTCTTTCACATTAATGCCCCAGGTTCACTCCATTATGTACTTCTGTCCTAGTCCTTTGTATCTGTGCTCGTTTGTCTTGCTGTCTCATTTGAACTTTTAGTAGGTAAGAGCTTTTTACTTAAATTTCAGAGCAGTTTATAAATAGACTGCTTAGTTTCAGCCAGCAGGTAAAAGCTTTCATTAAATTGTCCCTCCCTCCCAAAGTGCTGTTATCTGAAGCTCCCAGAAAGGAAAAAATTGAGAATGTTTCCTAGTCATTAAGCAAGCAGTTTATGAGGCTCAAGCAGCAGTTTTTTTGTTTTTTTTTTTCCCTACCTGGAATTGACCAATATGATTTTGACCAGTAATCTATACCTATCATTTTTTTCCTTTGAGAAAAATTCTCCATAATATACCTGGGTTATTAGCCATGATTCAGGAAAGCCAAAGTCCAAAAATAATTCTTAGACAAGGTTCAGACTCACCCTGAAAGCAAATTAATTTTAGCATATAAATTTATGTTCTCACCAAAAATGAAGTGGGAACATAAGCAGCATTAGGTACCTTTGATAGAATAATAAATTAAGATGAGAGAGAGGTAGGGGAACTACCCAGAAGTCTCCCTCTTCTGCCCAAAATCTAAAATGGAATTGCCGCTGAAATATTTTATAAAGTATTTTTCCCAGATATTCAGTTATATCAAGAACTTGTATTATTGCAGTTACATAATTATGTGTAACTTTTTTTTTTGGAGTTGTATTCACCTCTCACCATCTTCAATTTTACATAACAGTAGAAACCACTAAAAAGAGGAAGCCATGAAAATGACTGAAGGCAAACCATTTTTAAGTGGTATATAAAAGTTGTAATAATAGAGTTGTGGTGAGGAGTGTTCCAAAATCAGGTGTAGCTAAATAATGGATTCCTCAGTACCATGCTTCACAAATGTAGCCATAATCATTTATCTTCACATTCCCCCAAAGAATTACACTAGTATGTCCTAATAAATTTACATGGCCTTAAAAATGTTTCAGGTGATCTTGTTATTTTCAGGTTAGAAGAAAAGTTGACACAATGCAGCCTCACTGTGTATTTGGGAATATTCAGTATTAGGTTTTTAGCCCTAAAGAAGACTGGAAAATGAGGACAGCCTCATTCCCTGAAAATTCACAAATTATTGGGGAAATCAAGGGGTTAATCTAGCCTCGGAAACTAGCTGTTTCTCATTTATTTCAGGCACATTTTTCATTACTGCCATTGTATTCTGTCACCATTCAATCTTGTTCTTAACATTTTCTTTTTCAAATAGTTTATTAGAAGCTCTGCTTAATGTTTCTAAATATTACCCATTACAACAAACAGGATTTTGAGAATGTGATGACAGCTTACCTGAGGCAGGCTTCCCCAAACACTACTGTATTACAGTTCTCTTCTCAATAACACTTTTTTTTTTAATCCCTATCCACTCACATAAATGCATAAATATTAGCAGGTTGCCTTTTATAGTTGACAAGCAAGATTAGGGCTTTGTTGTTGTTTTAGGTAGTGTTATTGCCTCCTTACTTATCTCATTCATCAACAGTGACCCAGTTACCTCATGACTAAATAATCCTTAAGCATTCAGTCCTTAAAACAACCCCATTTTAGTGAGACCACTTCCAAAATATCTCAGGTGGAAAGCAGGCTTTTAGAGAAAATTACTGATTCCAAATGTGGTTATTTTCAAGAGGTGTAAAGAAGGGTTTATATACAAATACCATTTACTTAAGAAAAGGATTACCATATCATTACAAATAATGTGTCCCATTCATGATGGGAATAAAGGCCTTGATTTACAATAGAGTGTGTTTCCTTCTGATGTAAAAAACTTGAGGCTCCTATAACAAAATCCAATCAATTTTTTATATTATTGTCTATGGGCAGAAGTAAAAGTTCTCAGGAAATTGTCTTTCTGCTGAGGTGGTATAGCCTTTAGCCTCTTGCCTAAGTTGCACCTTCATTGTTACTTAATTTTCTGATAAGATATGTTTGAAGTGGTTGCTTATAAGTTAGCTGGAAATAATTATTCAGTAGTTACATTTACTAATGCTCATAAAAAGCATAATTTCCAAATTCTGCATTTTTATATTCACATAAATGGGAAGCAATAATTAATTCTAGGATAAATTATACCACCTCTTATATCACCACATTTCTACCCACTGCGCATGTGTGTGATAGATCTGACAGCTTTAATCTCTTGAGCTCATTAAAAATGGGAATTGGACTGCCATTTTTGCAAGGAATCATGAATGTGTAAAATTAGCATCCGTATCAAATGTATACTGAAAATATGATAGGATAAACTTAATATTTCAGAGCTTTAATTTATTCTGCTTAGTTTTGAGATGGCATAGAGCCTATTTTTCAATCTGTATTTTTGAAAAGCACACTTATGAACTGCCTGCTGGGCATTTTCCATGAGGTACGCAGCCCGGGTTCCTGATCGGTTCTGTTGGTGGTCCCTCTTGCTCCATGCCTCCACTCGGAATTCTAATTGAAGGATGTGAATTTCAGGCAACAGAGATCCTGCTTCAGACTAATTTAATGTTTTTGGCTCCTTGCTAACGTATATCCTCAAGAAACAACCTCCACTGTGTCCACAGCTCAGAGGATCTGGGAAGTCAGCTCTGCCCTGAGCAGGGAACCCACTGGCTAAATTAAGAAAACAGATTACTCAAGGCAGGCTATCAAGGGGCATGTCAGAAAATATGAAAAGAGCCAGATGACAGAGAGGACCAAGGTGCAGGTGGAGTGGGTGGCCTGTGTAGGAGAGCTTCATGGGTCTTTCTGAGGAGAGAGTTGGTATTTCCATCAGTCAGACTCCTAATTTCCAAAAGAAGGTTGAAATGCAGAGTATAATGGCTGATCTGATCCATTTGTTATCTCTTTGCTTAGTAATATGTTTTTAATTTGTGTCAGGCTCCTGCCATTTAAAAGTTTGGAGTTTTATTCTCCTTTCCAATTTTCCTTTCCATACACACACACATACATCCTGAGAACATCAAAAGATTTCTATTTTCCTGAATGCTAAAAAACTGGAAAAGGTCATATACATATATGCCATATATATGGCATCAAGTGATGTTTGTGTTAGGAGAGAAAATAGATGACCAAACAAAATAGCTTTTGTAGACTTAGAACCATTTCTGACAACACTTGAACCACGTAACAGAGTATGGCATCATTGCATGTTTCATATAGCTCCAGAATGAGTCAGTTTTCTTGACTGTTGGAATACAGTAAACAATGTGATAAACACCTAACAGGAGGTATTCAGTTTTAATTTATGAGGGACAAGCTTCCACTAAGTCCTGCCTGTCCCAGCATGGGAGTCACGGGACCTTCCTGTGTTGGAAGGGCTGTCCTGTGTTGGAAGGGTCCCCTTAGGACCACCTTCAAATGGGAACAGCTCATCTAGGGCAGATGGGACACAAAAACCTATGGAAACAGGTTGGCTCCCAGGACATGTCGATCAGTCTCTTGTATCTCAGAGCGCCCCACAGTACAGACTAATTTCTTTAATTCCATGAACACGACAGCACCTCTGAGATGAGAGCCCTTGGCAGTGCCTCAGAGCCAGCGTCTGTGTTGAGCTTCATGCCAGAAAGGAGGCAGCTTTGGGTGCCAGAGACAAGAAGGGATGAACAGCCACACTGTGTTGTGTCCCCAGGCCCTGTTAGCCCACTTGAGCTGCATGAACACCTGGTCCCTCTCTCCAGATCATGAAGTGCTCCTTTGATCAGGTCTACATGGGTTCCAGGTAGAACCCCTGGAAGCAGGTTTATTTTGAGTATCTCTGACTACTTCCAAAGCCCTGTCTGGAAATAGAGTGGTCTTAAATTGTAATGTTGAGGCTTTCCTTATTAAGGAAGAGTCAGCTCTGACTTCTTGGAATGATTCTTACACAACACCTACCCCCAAGTGTCATTCTGCTGCTAACCCTTTAGTCAGAAATGTAAAAGCAGAGATGGAAAGGACCTACTCTTGAAGGATTAGAGGAAAGGAATGGTGGCCTATGGGGTCAGCCTCCAGCTTCCCGTTGCCTAAGTCTCTTGTGCCAAGTCACTTAGTGTCTCTTTTATGTGTAAAAGAGGGCTGATAGGACCACCTCTCCTGAAGTTGTGCAGAGTAGATACAATCAGCAGTAAGAGATATGGGAGACGCCTAGCAAATGTTTGCCCCCTTGGTTTCCAGCTCTCTGCTGCTGGTAGACCACTCTGAAGCCTCCCATGGTACTGACAGCTGCGTATGCATCTGTTTGATGCAGTTCTTGCCACTGTGATGGGGAGTTCCTGGCTGGCAGGCAGAGTGCTGTGCCCTAGGCTGGCTTGTCTCACAGTGAGCGTAGGAAACCATGGGTGAGCACCCACAGACTCCTTGCTCAGCAATACCTTCAGGTGAGGATAAAAAAGTAAAAATACAACTATGGAAACACAGAACATAGTACAGCAAACTAGTCACCCCACTTGTTTTGGTATAGTGTGACTTAGCATGTAAGAACTAGCAGTGTGCTGAGAGCCAGCTCTTAAGTTAAATGACTGCAGGATGTTTCCATGGAGTCATAGGAAGGGTCTTCCCATCATGTTTGTTCTACTCACTGTCTTTTGTTTGGAGGAACATAATGGGTAAAAAAAATATTGAAAATGAGGATGGACTGAGTCCAAACCCATCAAAATCAAGAGAAGATGTTGCAGCATAGTAATGACACTCCAACAATATTAAGTACAAAGGCCTTGAAAACATGATGATGGGAAGAAAAAACCATTACCAAGTGCACAGCCTGGTTTGAACTGCCCTTGCTTCTCAAGCAGAAGTCACAACTGTCTTGCAGTGCCTCCAGCAGAGTCACTTCCCAGTGAGTGCGAGGTAAAGTGATCAAAGTCAGTCAGTGACTATCTCAAGACTGTACAGTAGTTGAGAAAAATCACATCACTGAATATTGGAACTTACTGAAATTTTATTTTTTCCTTTCTTATTTTTGGAGCTGAGAACAAGAATTGTTACCCCTTTCATTGAAAGGAATGTTCCTTATGAAATGGGTCTCCATTTTTAGTGGAATCAAAAATAACTTGAGTCCCAATCATGAAGTCTTTAGTTACCATTTATGACTCACTTGTTTCAGTTTTATTGTGTGAATTTTTGTGAAGAAACAGTCATACTTTAAAGGAACATTTTCTTCAAGGATTTGTGGAGCAGGGATGGGAAGGACAAATCAAAGGGGCAGAAGGAAAATCATGGACCTACGTTCCCATTTATTTCCAGGTGAATTAAAGATCTTCAGTAGCTAAACTCTTTTCTTAAGTCTGTTTGGTCATTTCACCTGAAAGGCAGGCCCTGAGTCACACTTGACCCATAGTTGGCCCATGCTGGCTGTCCCCATGGACCTGGAGATAGTCTTTACCTGGCTAGGCTGGTTGTTCTTCATTCAAGAGCAGAAGCAGACAGCACTGACCATTGAGGCTGACATCAGGGGTTCAACTGGATTTCAGCAAGTGACTGTCTCTGTTAAAATGGGAATGGCAGCCTTTTTGGAGATGAAACTATATATTTTCTTCTCTTAAGTGCTACTGAATGGACTCAGACCTGTGGCCAAGTCTCCTGGTGCTCTAGCCCAGGGTCTCCTTGAATCCTGGAATTAGACACAGAGCCAAAGATCCTGAACTCAGAAGCTTGGCAGTGTTCCAAATCTCCCAGTACCTTGCCTGCAATCATTAAACACTTTGTTATTTAAAAGGCATAAAAGGCAAAGAAATACCCAATGAGAGAAAAATTATAGCAAGAGAATTCTTCCAACAAACTATGCTACAAATGACACATCAGTGAAGTAACAAGTATTATGTGTTTCATTCTGTTGTCTGGAAGGGTAAAGCCTCTGAAGGGTAAGGTCGCATATTGTGACTCTCCCCTGGGGATAGAGGCTAAGCCAGGACTAGACACACATTTCATTTTCTGGGGCAAAGGGCATTTTGATTAATTAAAATGTTAAAATCTCCAGTAGGAGGGCTGTTTCTTTCTTTCTTTTTTAATTTTATTATTTTTAGAGAGAAGGGCAGGGAGGGAGGAAGAAAGGGAAAGAGAAACATCAATGTATGGTTGCATTTCACCTGCCTCCAGCTACAGATCTGGCTGGAGACCTGGCTTGCAACCTGGTTATGTGCCCTGGCTGGGAATTAAACCAGCGACCCTTGGGTTTGCAGGCTGGCACTAATCCACTGAACCACCAGCCAGGTCAGGCGGGCTGTTTCTACAGGCACAATTTCCTTGGCTGACTTTAGGGGAACTGGGTAGGAATCATAGCTACAGTGAAGCAGCATATCTGAGAAGCATCCTGTATCCCTCCACTGTGTTGGGTGGACACAGGCCTGGGATGCTGGGCCCAGTGGAAGAAATATAGAAGTTACCCAGTTAAAAAGACCCTTCCTGCTCTCTGTTCATGGTAGACGTCTTTCCCTACCCTACAATACTCTATTTCGTTAAAATGTCCCAAAGTAGAATAGTATCCTTTTGATTTCATGAGAATGGTTTCTATGGCCAGTATACCCTCATCAAAGCCTTATGCTCTTTAATTTATTATCAACTATATAGTGAGACCTAATAGGACATGAGCTGTGCTGGCTTGGTAAAAATTAAAATCAATTTGTTCATATTTGATAGAATATGTAAAATTTTAAGTGAATAATTTCAAAAGTCTAATTTTATGCACAGAATTTAAAATAATGCAAACTATCCCACATTTTAAAAGTCTGTCAAGAACCACTGAATTTCAAAGCTGGCAGGCTGAGTGAGTTATAACAGTGTTTCATGGGTGCCCCACCCAGCATCTGTTTGCCTGGAACACAGGTGCCCCACCCTGCATCGGCAGCCCTCCGTGGACTCCTGCTCTCATTTCCTTCCATTGGGGCTTCTGTAAGTAGCTTTGGTGACCACTGCATGGCCATTCCTGGACCACTTGAATATGAAATCTAAATGCTTCCCTGAAGATCCTGAGCTTCGGTCTGAATTTCAGCTTTCGTAGATTTTAGGCCAATCTAGCCACATTGGCTTTGGTAAGATTATATGTCCTCATATTCACTGTTGTTATAATTTACAGTATATTTGCACTGTGTAACAGTAATGGAATAGCTAACAAGGACGAACACTTATAATGTATCAGGAGCTGTTCTAATCCCAAAACTCACTGAAGTATAGTATTATTATTACCCCATCTTAACAATGAAGAACCTTGCTACATAGGAGTTAAGAATCTCACCCAAGGTCACTCAGCAACTATGTGGGGACCAGGATTCACAACCAGGCAAGCCAGTGTGGACCTCCCTTCTTCCTCTGATGGCACAGCCCTTGGGACAAGCCTGTCCTAGCATTCTTTCAGCTAACCCTGAAGATTTCACCCCTAAACCGTCAGCTTTGGAAGAAATGAGACCTGGTATATGACACAAAGAAGGCACAGTGAAACACTGTGCAAAATGCATTTTCTTTCTTTTGTTACCATTAGAAAATTAGTCTTGTGGTGTGCTCATTTCTAATCATGCCAATTCCCTTCACAGAACACCAATCCTAACCTCTAGGAGTTTCCAGTCATACTTAGAGTAGCATCTGCCATTTGAGTGGTTACAGTGCAGGTGGACCACACTAAAGAAGCCCTTCTGCATATTCTCCTTCCCCCTCCAGCCAGTTCTGCTGGTGGGTATGGTCAGTGCCAGGTGTGTCTTAGATGGGGCAGACTGGCTGCTCCCTGCTCGGGGACTCTCTCTCTAACCTAACTCAAGTTTTTCTGAGCAAGAAAAGTCAATTTTCAGGCTTTCCACCTCATGATACAATGTTGATACAGGAAAATGGATAGTAATAAAAATGGCATTTGTGTTTAGTGTGTAACTGGTACAGGCAAGGATTCCCCAAAGCCTGAGGCTGCAGGTAAACAGATACAGAGACCTTGACACTAGGAAGGGATCTGCAGCCTAGCAGGTGCCCATGGCATAAAGGGCCTGTTCCACACTAAGTTCTCTTCATCTTTTGTGAACTCTAGATTTCACCTCCATTCAGAAAGATAGTTTTATTTAGTAAGGACACAGTTGACAGAATTCAAAAGCCACAGAAGAGATAGAGTCAGATGGATAGTATAAAGGTACAGCCCCCGACTTTAGTCATAACCCCCAGGCTTCCAGAGCTCGGAGCTAGGAGAAGCAGTGGGCTCAGGAACCTCAGTGCTGTTAAGTGCTGGCAGCCACACCTTAGGTTTATTTCCAAGTGGATGTCTCAGCAGCCAAGGCAATTTGCTTCCAAAATTATGGTGTGGAAAATTTCATTGCTTAGGAGCACAATGTTTTTTTTCACATACCTTCGGCACTTATTTGTGAATTATAGGAATCTGATTATCATCACTTGACATCTCCCTATCTCCAAAACACAAGATTCATTAATTGTGTCTTTTCAGAATCCTATGTATTTTGGACACTATATGTAACTTATTTACAGAGGGAATGGGTTAGAGATACATATGTGATTTTTTTTCTTTTAAGCCCATGTTATTTCAGCAAAAACAACTGATTGATTGATGCAGTGATTCTTTTCCAGAATAAAGCCCAGCTTTGGCTCAGGTCTTAATCCCTAAGAGTAAAAGCTTTAACCCTTGGTTTCCTAGAAAAGCTCTCTGGGAGTCCATGTGGCTGTGACTGTGGCCTTGCTCTGTGACACTCCCACCCTGGGTTTTTGGGGCTTGTCTTGTACATGCTCCTTGCCCAACCTGACAACTTCACTAGGAACATTCACATTTGTAAACATGCTGGCTTTTGAAGATGTTAAGTTTCCCTTCAGAACTTGCATCCTTACTTTGTTGGCTGAACTACACAGAGGGAGATAACCTATTTACATACTAAAAAGGTCAATGTTGGACAGTCAGCATTTAGAGAGGCATTTGCTGCTGCTTGCAACTGGAGCATAAGAATCTGAAGGAGGCCTCAATTTTGCTGTCTCTTTATCTATGTAGACACCAACCATTGGTAAGCACACAGGATGTCTGTGCTGGGCAGTCAGGGGGGCGGTGGACAGGCTCCTTCACAGCTTAGACCCTCTCTGATTATTGGGTGCCAGGCAAAATGCAGGCCAGCTTCACCTGCTAAACACTGTTAGTTTGAGATGGAAATATTTGCATAATAACTCTTCTGACTCAGGTTAGTAAAACACAAATTATCATAATAGACTTTAAATCATTTGGCAACTGCTTACTTAACCTTCCATTTGCATTAGGAAATTCAGCTTTTAGAGGGCTTAAAACATTTCTTTTTGTGGCCTGTCTCTTCAAAGTCTTTTAAAATTTCCACAACTTTATTTTGTTAACCTATATTGAAAATATCTTTAAAAATAGCATAAAAAGCCCTGGCTGGTGGCACAGTGGATAGGTGCCAGCCTGCAAATTCAAATGTCACAGGTTCGATTTCCAGCCAGGGCTCATAACCAGGTGGCAAGCCAGGTCTCCAGCCAGGTCTGTAGCTAGAGGCAGGTGAAAGGCAACCATACATTGATGTCTCTCTCCCTCTCTGCCTCCCTCCCTTCCCCTCTCTCTAAAAATAATAAATAAAAATTTTAAAAATATTATAAAGGCATGAATTTTCTCTGAAATTGCTGTAATGTTTTTGTTTCATACCCATTTGTATAAAATATACATCCAAAAACATTGGGTATAACGTAAGAGGAGAATAGCCCCTGAATGTGGAGAACTCATTCAGAAAGGCTGAGGAGAGAAGGAGGAAGCAAAAGAAAGGATAGGTTGTTATCCTTATGATAACAACCAATCTTGGGCAGGCAGCAGCTAGCAGCGTTCCTTATTCTTCACGTCATAGACTCAACCGCAGCACAGTCAGAACTTTCGCTCTGGAAAGGGAGCCCTTTAAAGAACACCTGCACAAGAGCCAAGAGCCCGTGCATAGCTGCGGCTTCTTTCCACAAGTCCCCCACTAAGGTCACCCTGGCTGGCTGGGACCCACAGCAGCAGCTGCCACCCAGGGTCTCAAGGGGACCCTGTGCTGCATTCCATGTTCCATGTCCCCCCAGGTGACCTAGGAAACCAGATGTGGACCTGGGCTCAATCCTTTGTAGACATGCAAAGTGGCTTCCAGAAAGAAGTGCACCCACCCACTTCATAATCACAGCAGTAAGGCTCTCAGCTTCCTCTGACTGCTGATTGAAGGAGGGAGGGGTCTGTGTTAGGGACAAGTTAGCTCTTCAATGGCATCAGTGTGTCATAGGGATTATGCAAACCTGCTTATTGCCTGCTATCTTCAGGACCTTATATAACAACTGGTTTTCTTGACCACTGTTTTGAAACACAACAGTGGTATTGGCCATACTCGGGACTCCTGGCAATGATGCTGTGTGACCAGAAAATCAGGCTTTCCACTGTGTCTGCACTTTACCTAACCTGACTCTGGACTCCGTAATGAGAGGCTGACCTAGATGCTGCTCACTAATTTGCACATCTGTGCTTCCCAACCCCTGCCTCTCTTAGAATACGTGGCCGAGCAGAAGCACCAGGCACTGCATGAGTCGGTCTTCATGGCATCATCGTCCAGCCATCCTTCCCAGGACCTCCCACTCAGCAGAGCGCAGCAGTGCAAGCTGCTGCCTGGTGTGGCTGACATCCGGACAGGCGAGGTGGCCCGGTGGACAGTGGATGAGGTAAGTGGGGCTGCTCTGAGGCCATGGAATCAATGTGCCCAGCTGCTGAGAATTCCTCTTAGGCACTGTATTCAGTGTGTCAAGTTTAAGATCCACATTTGAGGGAGAAAGTAGCCACATTTAAAGGAGAAGGAAATTTGGAAAGCCCAACATGTATACACAGAGCAACTACGTCCTATTTCCTGAGAATCAATGAACATGGTAGAGAAGGGAGAATTCCGGGTGTGTCTCCACCCAACTTGTAACAGTCCCTGGCTCCCCAGCATCCTCAGCATATCTCAGAGCCCTGCATGGGCTATCTTCACCTGCATTTTCAGTCTGACCTTCTGCCCCGCCTCACCTGGTCCTCCCACCCTGGCCTACAGAATATTGTACTCTGCAACCCCACATGTTGTTCTCCTACTTGTACAGTTGCTACCACTGCTCCAAACACCCCCCATACCTACCCCCACCCTGCCTGCTGCCACTGTCAGCCATCAACTCAGGGTTCACTCTTGCAGAAGCCTCTGAGCTGGGTCACCCATCCTCTCGGTGCTCCCATTTCACCTGCATCTTCTGTCACTGCTCCTGCACACACTTATCCCACCCCTGACCAGATGAGGCGAGATCTTATTTCACTCACTGGTCATGTATCTTGAGAACCTCTTGCAATACCTGGCTTAGTAAATAACACAGTGAATATGTATTGAATGAATGTGAATGACCAGGGCATCATGAGCTGGATTTTGAAACCAAAAGTGGGCTATATCTAAGCAGGAAAAAAGAAGGGAAGCCACTCCAGTCCCCATCCAAAAAGAAGGGAACAACAGGAGGTTGAATAGGAGGGGTATGACATATGCAAGGATGACCAATGCACAACAAATCCTTTACTAACACTGATAATAACAGCAAATATAATGATAGTAAGGCAACTAGTCATTTTGCCATTTTACAGATAGGGAAATTGAAGCACCAGAGACTAAATAACTTCCTGCTCATGGAGTGAGAGCCAAGTCCAAAGCTGATGTGTTGTCACCATGCATGCCCACTGCAGACCTGGTACAGAGAATAGTGATCTGGGACAGGGAAGGTAGGCAGAGCTTGAGGCAAGGCTCTGGGCATACGTATTAGGCAGTAGGCACTCTGTGCTCCCCTGAAGATTCTTATGCAGAAAGTCCCTTTGTGATGATGGTGCTTCGGGAAGACAAGAATGACAAAAACTTACAAAAAGTGTAAAAGTAAGAAGAGACCAAGGAAAGGGAGACAGCCAGGAGACCTCACCAAGTTCCTGGTGTGGAATAATCAGGATCTAGACAGGACACAGCCATGAGAAGAACCAGCCAAACCCAGTGACGTTTTAAAGTCAAAATCAATAACACAGGGAAATAGATCAGATACTGTGATAAAGAAATGAAACAAGCCAAGTGTGATTCCATGCAGAGTCTCAGCACTACACAGTTTAGAACTTAATTAGGACAACCACATGTGAGAGTGTGGGCCCTAGAGTTCATCTGAAAGAATGGGAAAACAGTGGTGCCATCAAAAGACATGAAACTTTGGGGAAAGGATTCAGTATGGGGGCAGGATAAGGTGATGAATTTAACATGGGGCAGTGTGAGTTGGAGACCCCTGTGATTACACCACTGGGCGTGGAGCAACACTTCCAGGAGCAGAAGTATAAGATGATGGAGAGTGCTCACCAAGGATGCGATTGGCCAGATAGAGCAACAAGGATGGAGGTGAGCTGGGGAAGTTAGTCCATTCAGGGGAAGTGTCTGGGAAAGGGGCCCTCTGAGGAGAGGTGGGGGAGTCATGAAAGACAAGTGTCAAGGGGAGTGCTCAGTGCCACAGGGCTGACACCGGACTGGGGTCAGGGCTTCCTGGCTGGGGCTATGGAATTGGGCTTCAGGGGATTTGGAAAAGCTGTGAACAACATGTGTATATTTTTTCCTTAAGGGCAAAAATAATAAAAGTTGTATTAAATTTTTGATGCAGGGGGGTAAAGGTGATATCATCCCAAAAGAATAAGAACCACTGTAAAAGTGCGAAGTTAGGAACATGAAGCAGTAAATAGGAAATATGCAGGGGGGCTCTAATCTGGCAAGTTTCAAGTCTAGCACTGAGCACAAGTGAAGAGATTAGGGGGTGATTAAAGGGAAGATAGATGGTCCAAGGGCAAGTCTCACTAGGCTAACAAAGGTCTCAAAAGGAAGAGGCTCACCCTTGGGAGGACTGAAGATGCCACCAGAGATGATGAGGGTGCTGGTTCCTGCACTGTCTGTCACAGTTTCACATGGAATCCCAGCCTTTTTCTCTGGAAGAGCCCTTAGAGATTTTCTAGATTAAAAATAAAGCAACCATCGAAGAGGCTATTTCATAAAGTGCCTCAGCTCCTGGTGCTTCCTTCACCATGGCCTTCCAGGGATACATTCCAGAGAAAACTGTTCAGGCAGTTTTCTAAATTGTCAATCTTAGTCTCAGTATCTACCTCACCGAGGCTCCTGAGGGCCTGGACCATGTCCTAAATTGCTTTCACTGTCCACACAATAACACATTTCCTGGCAACAAACTAGGTCCTCCAGAAGAATCTTTGATGGATTTATAGTGTGGACTTTGTGATGAATCTATGTGTATCTTTGAAAACAAAGCAGCCCTCAAAGGGAGTTCACTTAGGGAGCATTCCAGAGAGGACCAGCAGCCCACTTTACAACTGTCATATACACCACATTACAGATGGCATAGAGGTAGCAAGGATTCAAAAAGTTCATTCAGACCCAGTGGATGCATTTTGAGGAAGAGTTATTTATGCCTCATCCCTGTTGGAGAGCAACCACAGCAGACTGGGACGGGGCCATGTGTTTTTGTGTTAAGGCCCAGTCAGTGAGACTTAAGGTGGGTGGCAGTCTGACAGAAGATGGAGCAGTGCAAGAACTTTCCCTTTTGTCTGCCTTCCTGGCCTGGGGGGAAGCCCTCTGCTTGCTTTAGGCTTTGTGTGAAGAGAAGCCAGCCCAGGCAGAGCCTTCTGACAGGCTCCAGATTGTGGGAGCTGACTTTTAACTCCTCTGTCACTTTGGCTGTTTCTACTAGAGCAGTGTTTGTCCAAGAACAGGTAGACTTTACAGTCAATTTTGTGGTTCTAAAAAGAAAGGCCTAGAGGGAAATGCATAATTATAGGAAAGGTTATTGTTTTGTGAAATCGTTATTAGAGGTGGGTGGGTGTGTGCACACACTCAAGTTATGGTCAGTGTGAAGTGTATTCCTTAGTCTGGGTCATGGGAATATTCTATGGAAGAGTGTAGGTGTTTAAGAGTAAGGACTAAAATATCTCTATACCTTTTTACATTTTTGTAGCAAAGTATCTTGCACAGAATAGGTGTCTGACTAATAAGTGAGAGAGTGAGTGAGCAGGGAGATAAATTCTATGCAGTGCCCTCCTTCCAGGTATCCAGGGGAACAGAAGGGCCAGATGCGATGTGCTTTGTGCACATTACAGCCACAAATGTGACTCAGGCATGTTTGGTTCACATATGGGTACTTGTATTTCTTATTTTCATAAATACTGTTTAAAGCAGCACATATAAATCGCAACAGCCCCAAGTAAGTGTTCCCTAAGTGTCCATTAATTTTAAAAGATGGCGACCACTTTTAAAGCAATCCTTACACAGGAGGCTTTTCAAAAACTCAGAGTATTGTTAACTTAGCATAGCCGCCTTATACCATCAAGCCCTCAAAAAATAAAAAAGTTCGGGGTGGCGCAAGTAACAAACACCGCTGTTAAAATATGAGACTCAGACTGGAAACAGCCCCCAGTGGACTTTGAGCCAGTACAATGAGGCACACAGCTACAGGCTCAGCAAAATAGAAAACACCAGCATTTGGAAAGATTTAGGGGAGCAACATCCCCACTGAAGAAAACAAGACCTGCTGAGCTCCGAAAGGATGCCAGGAAAAGTAGGTCGCGGGGGAAGTAAGTTGGGTAAAGTGATGGTCTCATCTAGGAGCCAGCACAGTGCCATCTTTCTTAGTCTTTTCCAAACTGCTGTGTCATTCCTCGAATTAAGTAACTCAGAGCCCTTCTGGAACAAAGCTGGGGACTGCTCTCAGGGGCGCAGGGAACCACTGCACATCTACCGGCACATCAGGTGTGCCTCCTGAAGCCAAGGCCAAGGTCACCCACCCCTGGACTTCAACAAAGCTGCCATTACCTCCGAAAAGCAGACAGGTCCTCAGCCACCTCGGGTGGGCACAGATGGATGATAGTTTCCTCTTTCGTAGAGGGTGCTCACATTGACCTAAACAGTTCTCCACGTTTACCACAAATGCAAGAGCATGAAAAGGAAACTCTCTGATACTACTCTATTGGATGTTAAAACTCATCACTGTACATTTAGAAAATTTGTAGCAAAATGGGCTTTCTCTTAAAACTTAAAATATAATTTATTTTTAGGGGACTCGAATGCTGTCCAACAATACTAAATAATGACACTGAATAATGATCAAGGCCTTTGGATATTTTAAAATTCTGACCAGAAAAGCCTGCCTCAATAGGTTTCATGGAACTTGTTCTTCACTTTGTAAAAAGAAAAATAGACTGAATAGAATCAGAATTTCTTTCCAAAAAGACAGAATATCAGACACGTGGTAAAGCAGACTAGAAGTCACTGCCCCTGCTGTCTGAGGAAGACAGACTAAATGACAGCAGGAGTGGGACAGTGAGAGGCTGCGCTGACACCAAGCCCAGGGCTCCCTGGCTCAGCAGCACTAGCCTGTTTGCTCTTGTTCATTCCCATTGAAAAACCCAATCTACCTTTGCCATGGACAATGGTGTCTTGGCTAACAATACTAAAAGGATGGAATGTGACCCTTTCTTTTCATTTGCTCAGAAAAGGACATTTTGACCTATGCAAACCATCAAAATAACACGCAAACCTTGTGCTGTGAGCAGAAGTTCTGGAGCATGTATTTTAAAAGGCCATCTCTCCACACACTCTACTTTGCCTGTGGTCAAGATGTGGTCCGGGTGGAGGCGCATGGGTGGCCCTGGGGGCCTCTGGAACTCCTGGAGACTGCAGCCCTCCTGACTTTCCCATCTCTCTCCTGCTCAGCAGCTGTGGCCAGACTGGACTGTACCTTGGATGACACTCGGGCTGTGCATCCTGCTTGTGGCCTTGGTCCCGTGAGGCTTTATGTTGAGGTCTCCTCTACACTGCATCCCAAGTTGCCCGCTGTGGAAAAACTGCGTAGTCAGCAGTGCCCCTCTCAGCCATCACCTCCCTATGGAGTGTCTGCCAAGAGCCCACTGAGAGATACCATCGGTCCCTTCTAAAAGCTCATAGGCTTCACACCTCTATTCGGATTTTAACATATTGGGCTGTGCACATAGTGACTAGTAAGTGCTTTACTAGCCATTTTCCCTCTATCTTCCCACCACTAATCAAACCTAAAACTCACGAAAAACCTGGTCACAGGCCCAGCCCTCCCAGTACACAGCAGAAGCCTCACAGTAGTCATGGTCAGGACATACTTGGTTAGAGGAGCAGCCTAATGAATGAGGGGCCTGCAGCCACCTCTCAGTTGTCCTGGGCCTCAGAAACACCATAAGCCCTGCTGTCACCTGCCCCAGCAACCACATCTCTGCAGCTTGACCATCAGTACACCAAGGCTTCCCTCTGCTCCCTGAAAATACCAAACACATGCTCCATGTTTCCAGTCTGCCTGGGAAACAGAAAACCACAGACTGGGCTTCCAGCGTGCGTGGACTGCCAGAGCTCTGGGCTCGGTGCAGTGGCTGGGAATTGTAAGGTTAGGAGGTGGACTGAGGCACACCCACGCCTCCCAGAGGCCACTAAGGCTTGAAGATGGCACAATGACTAGTTTATTTTTTTTAAATTCTCATCCCACACTTCAGGGTGATTATAAATGACTCATGATCAAATATACTTGCGACATCAGAGGTGAGTAAAGCAGACATCAACATGCTGATTACCCCTAAAAAGATGTTCTGAAACCTTAATATTAGACAGGCGAAACGTAGCTGGGACCAGAGAGGACAGATCGACAGGGAGCATACACAATGTCGACCTTAGTATTAGCCTGTGGGTGTTAGCTGGCCACTCTAAGGTGGAAATAAGCTAACCCTGTGCTGTTCTGTTCCACAAAGCGCAAGGAGGGGCCCACACTGACTCACATGCAGTGAGCAGGTACCCCCAGAGTTCTTTGTTGAACAGGCCCTGGCTCCCTGGCCTTCTCTGTGAGACACAGGAGAGAAGAGCAAGTGCAACAATGTAGTTCACACCAAGGCAGCCGAAAGCAAATCAAAAATAAAAACCAACAAGACAGTTACTCCTAGAAATAGCTCCTCCTGGGATTCCTTTGCCATTGCATTCTAGCTTGCCTCTCCCCGCTGCAGTGGCCCTGGACCCCGTGGCCAGGCCCAGTCGTCATTCTGGGTGTTGGGAGTCTGTACTTCATCCCATTTGCTCAGTCAGGTCCTCAAAAGTATTACTCAGGAACACTCAATGGCTTCCTGAGCTTGTAACCGGGTCTTCGTCTGACCTCTCTTATGAAAGAGAGAGAGGGAAGGAAAAGGTTAAGGCTGGGAAGTTGAGCTGAAGAAACTGATTTTCCAGAACTCCAGGTTAGGACTTCTTTGGCACTTAATGGCCATGCACAACCTTGTGTAAGTTGTTAAGCGTTTTTGGGCTTCAGCTTTATAATTATTTACATAGGAATTCACTTTGCATAGATTCGTTGAGCCCTTGGTATTGGCCAGGCACCGAGTGGACATGCCCTCACTGTCTCTGACAGTCATTGTGACGGATGCCCTCCTCTCACCCACAGGTGGATGAGAGGATCAGATGAGAGAAGGTTGTAGAATGCCGTCACTGCTCACAGATGGAGACTGTCATTGTCGTCATGTAGGTCGGCCTGGAAATAAGAGGCCAGAAAAGATACTAGGGGCTGATCTAATTTCTGAGCCAGCGCATGCTAATGTGACTTGATACTTGCTATCTGAATCCCAAATGTTTGAGAGATTTGGAGTGTATTTCAGTCCAATGTTGAATTACTACAACCCACGAAATTATTTCAGGTGCATTTTTAAAAATCAGGCTTTCATTTGCACTGTAGGTGACTGAGTTTGTACAGTCTCTGCTGGGCTGTGAGGAGCATGCCAAGTGCTTCAAGAAAGAGGTAAGAAATGTAAAATTATATATTCATTTCTAACCTTCTAGGCCCAGAAGGGCGTTGTTTCCATTTACTTAAGTATAAATAAGAGCAGTTTGAGAGGTAAGAGAAAAGGGTCCCTGCAAGAGGGAGCCCAGCAGCAGACTGGGCTCAGCAGCGCCAACCTCTGTCTCCAGCGCACTTGCATTTGCTGCTTGGCTCACCCAGCCTGCTGAGGAAATCGGCTATTTGACCACATTAGTCAGTTAACACTCATAGGTTTCATGAAGCCCCTGCACGTGGCTTTAGACTACTGGGGGCGGGGAAATATGCCACCATGTGAGGAGAGGGGTGTGCAAATGGGACCACCCTGTATATCCCCACTCTTCCGTTGCTTCAGAGGGAATGTAGGCAGAGGAGCCACAAAAGTCTGTGAGGTTTCTGTTTCCTGCTTCTTGTCGTTTACAAGTGTACCAAACTGCTCAATGTTTGTGCTGGAATTAATATGCACAGCCTGTGGTCCCAACCTCATTCCTGAGAAGCTGTGTGACCTCAGGCAAGTCATTAGGCTTATTGATTATGGGTTTTCTCACTCACCATACAGGGTTTTTAGGAAGATCAGGCACCTAGAAGAGATTAGAGTATAACTCCACAAATGTTAACTGTTATTATTGTCACCATCACCACCCTTGTTACCTTATTCTTAGGACAGTGGGTATTTGGCCAATAGATGTTGCCTGAAAACCTGAAAATGTGGGAGCCTAACCAGGTCAGGGTATGGAACTAGGGAACTTCTCCCCTCTGCTGCAGGAAGCATTCTTTGTACCCCATGGGAAAGTATTCCATTCACTGAATAGATAATCTTTCATCAGGCAATATACCACACGTACACAGGAAGTTTTTTAAAACTCTTAAAACTTGAATACCTCACCAGGGATCCTTGGGTGATCCCTCCTTTTTCAGTGAGACATTAATACTGAGGGTTTGTGTTGCTAATTAAAAAGCATTAGAGTTAATGGAAGGGTGGCACCATAGAGAACCCTCTGATTCTGTCCCTTTGGGTTCTGGGGCCAGGATTCATCGTGAGCCAGTCTATGTAAATAGCTACCTGGGCAGAGGACCCACCACAGTCTCCAGAGGTCTACCTCTGAGACCACAGGGAGCCTTGAGAAGCCATGGGAAAGTGGCCGCACAGTGGCCTCTGCTGTCACGCATCTCAAGTGAGCTAGTGCATCTTAGACCACAGTATGTTCTAAAAGCTAATAAATAAAGCCCTGGCTGGTAGCACAGTGTATAGAGTACCAGCCTGGGAACCCAAAGGTGGATGGTTCGATTCCCCAGCCAGGGCACATAACCAGGTTGCAAGCCTGGTCTCCAGCCAGGTCCGTAGTTGGAGGCAGGTGAAAGGCAACCATACATTAATGTTTCTCTCCCTCTCTCCCTTTCCCTCTCTCTAAAAGTAATAAATAAAATATTTTAAAAATAAATATAAATAAATAAAAGCTAAAAATAACACATTTATGTTTTATGTATTTCTGCTTATTACAGCATTTGCCATTGAAAAACATAAAATACAGGAAAGTTAAAAGGAGAAACTAAATTCCCCACCCCTATTTCACCAACCAAAGATAACTTCTCTTAATATTTGGTACAAAGATTTCAAGTAGTTTAACTATGTATATGTATGTATACATGTGGTCATGCACATTTAATTTTATAAATTAAAACTGAGATCTTTCTATATCATCATATCATGTTGTGTTCCTTGATAATTCATAAAAAAATTTTCCAAATCATTGTGATTCATTGAGACATGAATTTATTCACTTTTGCTATTTTTGAGATGCTAGATTGTTGTCAATAATTCACCATTATAAATAGCTATAAATAGCACTGGAGTGCATACATTGCACACTGTCCTCTTGGGAAACATTACTGGAGATTTACGTGGTGGATGAAAGTGGTTATTTTTCAGTCCAACATTTTTTAAATCTAACAACAGAAACTTAGCCTGGAAGCAGTTAGTGAATATTGAATGCATATTTAACAGAGTAAACACCTTTTCCATTTAACTTAGCTTCAGAGTCCTGGGGGACAGGGCCAAGCAGCTGTTAGGGCCCTGGTTGGTGAAGGACATCATCACTCTCCACTGTCACTGAGCTCTGCTGGGGGCCAAGACCTCAGGCCCAGAGTCCCACAGTGCAACACCCAGGAGTCACCTCCAGGTTAACAATTTAAATAGCCTTTGTATTTGTTTCTCTTTATTTAATGCAGCAGATTGATGGCAAAGCCTTCCTGCTTCTGTCACAGACGGACCTTGTCAAGGTGATGAAGATCAAGCTGGGCCCAGCACTGAAGATTTATAATTCTATCCTCATGTTCAGGAATTCTCAGGACTTCACTGAAAAAGATACCATCTCAGGCTAAGAAATCAGGGCTTAAACGCACCACCTGAGTTGCCCCTCACTGGGACTTGGTTCTTTCAGCAATGAAGTTGACCCATGTTGATTTGAGTTTAATGTCCCCATGGTCATCTCCATATTTAATCTGGACCTTTTACATGGCTATGGCTTATACATTTAAAGGATGTTCATGTCTGATCCAGTGCCAACAACGCCCACCAAAGCGCTGGCACAGGCATGATTCGTAACTATCTTTAACTTCAGTGGGGTCCTTTCAGCTCTGGTGTGTTGCCACGAACAGACCAAAGAAGCCAACACATACTCCATACACCTTTGTTCTCCTCCCTCACCATAAAAGAAGCCATTTCCCATTTTGAAAGCATTAAGCTCTCAAATGGTAAAATAGTAGAAAAATAGAATTCATAAATACATTGTTAATGTTTTCACCAGAACAACTGAGCTGGGCTCAGATTTGCAATCTGGGAACAGTGAGTCTGAGAGACAGAGGCCTGGTGCTTGAAAAAAGATTTCATGAGATTTTTGTGTACTTTGCTCAAGATAGTGCAAATCTTTAAAATATAATAATAAGCACATGTTTTCATGATTAATTAGCTCTTTCCATTAACCATTTCTTGGTGCCCTGGCCTGTGCTCAGTAGCACCTGCACCAAAGTCTTCCCAGCTGTCACCCTGAGGGGCCTCAGGAGAACTGGTCTGGTTTGGCCTGCAGTCTCTGAGTGAGTGGGATAAGGAGCTCTGGTCCATCTGGGCCTTGTGTGCACCTTTACAAGGATACACAAGCTTCCTTGAAAAAGGAAGCTCTCTACCATAGGGAGCTTTCAATATATTATTCGTTTGAACAGTTCTGATTTGTTATGAGACCTTGTTTGTTTTGTGTAACTGTATCTGAGACTTAAGTTATGTGGAGTCAGTCCCACAGTTTTAAACAAGAAGCACATCCTCGCTGACAGACATCTACAGTGGGAGCTACAAATGTGCCCATCAAAGTGGCGCTCTAATGTTATTTTTAGCGGGGAGAGGAAAGAAATGAATAAAAGAGACTCAGGCTCAACCATACCCATTTTGTTTCATTAAGAATCTTAGGATTTCAGGAAATTGATTCTGCTTGGAGAGTTCCTCAAATGTTATGTCACTGAAAAAGAAATCTCTAAGATGTGTTGCAAATATTAGATTTCTTTAGATCCTCACTCAAATGGAATTATAATATATTATTGGTTCATGTAAATTTTTGTTTCTAGGAGTTTGTTTTGTGTTTTGTAGACTGCCATATACAGTTGAAATTCTTGCTTCTCTATGTTAATATTTTAATATATTTTAAATGATAATAAGCAGATAAAATAAAACTTTCACTTCTCTGCCTTAATGAGTGTGTTGTTATTAACCTGCTCCCAGGCCACATCCCAGAGGCTGGCTTTTCAGCCTTGAATGAAGAACAGCGGTGCTGCCACTTTAGCCAGCGAGGCCATCACTGTTTTTTAGTACTTGGGATGTGTTTCCTTAGGGAAGTAAATTTAGCTGTTAATAACTTAAGAGATTTAATTTTTTTAAATTGACTGTTGTAGAGACTCCATAGAACCCATGAGATTTGGGTTCATATATTTAATATTGTTCATGTCATTTCAACAGAAAGATCAAATGAATACAGGACAGACAATACCAAGACAAATTGGGGTTGAATATTGTGTTTCAAGAAGCCCGTGTGATCAGATAGAAAGAGCTTGCTCTAGGTATCTAGTTGCCTACCAGACTTCCTTACTTTGTCACTCAACACCTCAACCTTGACATAATCAAAAGGTGACTCAGATGGCCCCATTCTAGTATTTTCACCTGAGTGAATGATACCATTATCACAGTAGGTGCTCACTCTAGGAAACTAAAACTATGTGTAGCTTTGCAATTTCTGGGCTATAATTTCTACCAACATGACATCATGGGTCATGGAAATGGGAAGAGAGGTGCCCAGTTAGCTTTCAAGCTGGTTCCTGCTGGGCCCAGCACCCTGAAAGCATTTCCTTGCCTCTACTCTCTTGAACATCTTGTTTTTATCCACATTCACCTTTCTGTTGGGCCTTTCTCACCTTTGTATATACTAATCCTTCTGACTGAAGTGAGAGCCTGTACTTCTCTCTCCCTCTTCTTCGGCAGTCTTTCTTGACACCTTAACTAATCGTTTCCAGTTAATAGCCCCACAGCAGCTGTGCCTCTCCACAGATTGCTGCTCACTCTTCATTGTTATTATTGCTTGTCTGTCTCTCCAACCAGTCCAGAGAGTCTGAGAACAAAGACTATGGTCATCTTGCTACCACCTACTAGAGCATTCAGCCAAGTATCTGGCACTTAATTGGCACACAGTAGGTTATTTTTTGCATCAATGAATGAAAAGCTAATCAAACTCAAGTCCAAATTCTGAATAAGTGTAACTTCTTTGTAAAGAAAAATAATTCCTACCTCAAGGAAATTTTATTTGTGTATGTGTGCATATATGTGATCATAACTGATATGCATGTAAGGTGTCTGACTAGTGGTAATTAATTAAATAGATGTCAGGAAATAATAGCAACAGCAATCCATTCCTTGAACATTCTTCCAGGAGTTTCCTACATATAAAACCTGTAAGTTTGCATTAAACTTGACCCCAAGGGGCCCTCTTTCTGTGGCTATGTGTCAGGGGTCCAAGATCATGCAGGGCAGACTCTGGGGGGCCTTCATTGCCCTGACACAGCTGTCCATACTTAGCCTCCACTCCACAAGTTCCCTTCCCTCTCCCCAGGCCCTCCAGAGAAGCTGAAACATTAGAAGTTGAAATCTTCCACTCTGACAGGAGGACCCCTACCACCCTTGAGTCAGGCAGCATCCATAAACACCCCAGGTGATGTGACATTCTCCGCTGCCCCTAGGTACCAGCCTCAGCTTTTCACTCTTGACCTGATTCCCACCCACGGAATATGAGTGAGTCAGGGATAAAGTAAAAAGTTGTCAATAGAAATTCAAGAAGTACAAACTTCTGGATTATTAGAAAGACTTCCCCCAAAGGACCATTTGTCACAACACAAGTACACATCATGATCCTGGAAATTTGCTCATTAACAAGAATCCCAAGGGAGCAGAGGACTGCATTTATTTTCTAATTTCAGATAATTTTTGCAAAAATAAATGTCTCTCATTTCCAACAACAGACAGACATTTCGAGAAAAATCTACCCTCAATCAGCTCTGCATGTCTATTTTCTCACTCTGATTAGATACTGACCTTATATAACCCACATCCTAAACAGATTCCAGGAATGACAGCACAAGAGACTGACTCCATTTTAACCTAGGGCTAACACATGTGACATCCTTCCCTTGCTGAGTGTTGACCCTCAAACATCCCTGTGATTTCTTAGGTTACCTTTGTCTGTGCCATCTCCACCTGCTGAGTGAGAGTTGGAAGCTGGGAAGTGTGGGGAAAGTACTTGTAGTAAAGCCCAGGCTAGAATCCTGAGGTCTGTGACTGCCCAGGTGCCTAACCTGGAAGTATTTCTTACCCACCCAGCCAATGACCAACCTGTCACATTTACATACTTCTTTTGAGGTAATGAGTTTTGATTGCATTACATTTTGCTTCATATCATTTTAAAGAATATTCCATTTGTCTCTGTAGCTCCTAAATCTGAAAAAATGTGTCTTTAGAATGCATCTGGTTCTTCACACTTCAGGGTTTTTGTTCACACTTTTTTAAAGTGTATTGATTATACTATTATGGTTGTCTTGATTTTTCACCCTTTGCTCCCCTCCTCCCAGTATCCCCATACACTCTAGCAATCCTTTCCCTTAGTTCATGTCCATGAGTCATGCCTATAAGCTCTTTGGCTACTCCATTTTCTATGCTGTTGTTACCACCCCCCTGTCCATTTTGTTTGTACCTACTACTTTGTACTTTTTAATCCTTGCACTTTTTCTCCCATTCTTCGCCTTACCCCTCCCAGCTGAAAACCATCCAAATGATCTCTATGTGTATGATTCTGTTCCTGTTTTGCTTGTTTTCTTTTCTTTTCTTTTCTTTTTTTTTTATTTCTTTTTTAAAAAATTTATTGTTGTTGTATTACAACCATCCCCTTTTTGGCTCCCCTCAGTCCCCCTCCCCACCCACCCATTCCCCACAAAGTCAATCTCACTTGTTGTCCATGTCCATGGTTCCTTTATACTAGGTTCTTGTCTAAACTGCTCCCCTTTCTTGCCTCTTCCTCCCTCTGCTTGCTTTCTTAGTTTGTTTTTTAGATTCAATTGTTGATAGTTCTGGCTTAGTTGCTATTTTAATGTTTATAGTTTTTATCTTTTATCTTTTTCCCTTTAACATTATGTATAATAATGAATTGAAGATGATAAACTCCTTTAGCTTTACCTTGCCCTTCAATTCTAAATGATAGCTTTGCTGATTATAGGTCCTTGCTTTTTATATCTTTAAATACTTCTTGCCAGGCCCTTCTAGCCTGCAAAGTTTCTTTTGAGAAGTCAGTTGACAGTCTTACGGGAACTCCTTTGTAGCTAACTCTCTTCTTTTCTCTTGCTTCTTTTAAGATCTCTCTTTATCTTTTAGCCTTTGGCATTTTAATTATGATCCGCCTTGGTGTGGTCCTCTTTGGATCTAGCTTATTTGGGACTCTCTGTGCTTTCTGGACTTGTATGTATATTTCCTTCACCAAATTAGGGAAATTTCCTTTCATTATTTTTTTCAAATAAGTTTTCAATTTCTTGTTCTTCCTTTCCTCCTTCTGGCATCCCTATGTTTTGAGTGTGGTATGTTTGGAGATGTCACAGAGGCTCCTTCTTCTATTCTTTTTTTTTCTTTTTAATTCTTTTTTTTTTTTTTTTTTTTTTTTTTTTTTTTTTTTTTTTTTTTTTTTTTTTTTTTTTTTTTTTTTTTTTTTTTTTTTTTTTTTTTTTTTTTTTTTTTTTTTTTTTTTTTTTTTTTTTTTTTTTTTCCAGCTTTCTGGTCTGATTGAAGAATTTTTCTTCCTTATGTTCCAATTTGCTAATATTTTGTTCAAGATTTAAAAGCTTGTACATAGCTAAAGAAACCATCATCAAAATGAAAAGGGGACCAACTGCATGGGAGAACATATTTGCCAATGACACCTCGGACAAGGTTTTGATCTCCAAAATATACAAAGAACTCATATGTTTCCACACCAGGAAGACAAACAATCCAATTTAAAAATCAGCAAAGGACCTGAATAGATATTTCTCCAAGGAGGACATACAGATGGCCCATAGTCATATTAAAAAAAAAAAAAAAAAAGGTCAACATCACTAAAGATGTAAATTAAAACCATAAAAAGATATCACCTCACTCTGCCAAAATGGCTATCATTAATTTATGAACATTTTCAGAGGAAAGATGGCAACAGAGTAGACAGCAGTGCTGATGGCATTCTTGAATGCCAGAGCAGCTGCAGGATAGGGTAGGGAGCACTAGACATCTGCAGGTCCCTGTGAATTGGAGAGGTAAGCATCTGGACTCAGGGGTGCACAGCTCAGAGGCTGCAGAGACCCACAGGAGAGCAGGTGAGACAGTTCCAAATCAGCTGGCCCCTGGTGACTTGAAATCTGAGCAGTTAAGTGTGGGCAGTGGGTGCAAAATCTAGAGGTAATGAGGAATTGAACTGCAGGAGAGGGACTATATGAGAGCCTCGCTCCAGGGACTAAGAGAGAGGAAGCGCCTCCTGGGGCCAGAGGTGGAGTTGGAAAGACCCACGGGGAGAAGGAGCTGGAGAGCAGCTGGGAAGTGCACCTGCTGGGGCAATGAGAGGGCCAAAAATTGTGCCGCTGACCCACCTGGGGAGAGGGCAGCTAGAAGCCCTGGTGAGGGGTGAGACCCAACCCCACACACCCACAATGGTGTGCAGGATCCCATAAAAACTCAAAACTGAGTCCCATGAACTTGCAGCTAGTGCAACTGGCATGCCCATTGCAGGCGACAAAGGCCTCCTTGAGGAGCTGGAGGGGGAGGAGCAGCCGTAGACACCACATAAGCACCCTATAGGTCTTCACACAGAACCAGTGAGAGAAGGAAGGGCCCCAAAACACCAGCAGCGTAGAAACGCAGATAGGCTGTTGGAGGCTCAGCCTACCAGGGGGCTGACACTCAGAATCAGCCCTGACTGTGACAGCCATAGGTCCTGCCACTCCAAGACCACACAGCTTGACTGTAGAATGCAGAGACTTGAGCAAGAAAAAGAGTCAGACTCAGGAAATGGAAATCTCTAACATATCCTTTTCAAAAGTTATTTCCAACCCTCACAATGAGTGCATCTTAAGTAAATACTATTTATGTCATAGTGTATCCCAACTCACATATTTTTACTCTTCCCTTATCTCAATCCACCTAAATACCCAAGACCCTCCTCCTACTCTTGTTTTAAAGTCTACTCACTCCTGCTATAACTCATTCCCAGTCCTCGATCTAAGTATTCCTCCCCTCCCCAGATGCTAAACCCTTCCTTCCTTCCTTCCTTCCTTCCTTCCTTCCTTCCTTCCTTCCTTCCTTCCTTTCTTTCTTTCTTTCTCTTTCTTTCTTCCTTCCTTCCTTTTTCTCT
>PVIW01008263.1:0-63051 GCA_004026585.1 Noctilio leporinus
GAGGTGAGATCATATGATATTTGTCCTTCACTGACTGGCTTATTTCACTAAGCATAATATTCTCCAGTTCCATCCATGTTGTTGCAAAGGGTACAAGTTCCTTCTTTCTTTCTGCTACATAGAATTCCATTGTGTATATGTACCAAAGTTTTTTGATCCAATCATCCATTGATGGGCACTTAGGCTGTTTCCAGTACTTTGTATCCTGTAATATTGTTGAAAGTTCTTACTACTTCTAGACAATTCTACCTATGATAAATGTAGGCTATGTTCATACCAAGTCTTTTGTACAGATATTCATAACATGGAAAAACAGAAATAAGTTCAAATATTTATTAACAACAACTATAGACAAATTTGGGCATTTCCACATAATATAACACTAATCAGCATTGTAAAGGGATAAATTGATGATATACAACATATATAGATGAATCTTAAACAATTAAGCTTAGTGAAAGAAGCATATGCCAGAAGAAAAGAAGCCTATGTTCTGATTACAACTACATTGAATTGTAAAAAAAATTAACCAACAGACCTAAACAGTCATTGCTAGGGAAGGCAGAATGGGTTTCAGAAAAGGACAATAGGTATTTATTTCATAAGCACATGAGAAAATTTGAGAATACAAAAGATCTGTTTAGCCCTGGCTGTGGCACAGTGGATAAGGAACAGGTTTGTGAACCCAAAGGTCCCCAGTTCAATTCCCAGCCAGCGCACATAACCAGGTTGCAAGCCAAGTCTCCAGCCAGGTCCTTAGCTGGAGGCAGGTGAAAGGCAACCATACAATGATGTCTTTCTCCTTCTCTGTCTCTGTCCCTTCCCCTCTCTCTAAAATAATAAATAAAATATTTTTTAAAAAAGATAAGTTATCTTTATTATGACAATGTTTCACAATTGAATAAATATAACAAAACATATTAACCTGTGCAATTTAAATGTGTTTATTGTATGACAGGAATTAATAAAGTTGTGAAAACACATATTTTTAAAAAAATCCTCATTGACTGCATTCTTACTCATAACATACAAAGGTATGAATGTTATTGAGTATTCTATATGTTGGGTGCCTAAAAAATCCTTGAGCTTTTTGTTCTACTGTTTTCTCCTTTGCATGGTATTCTCAAACTATATTGGCTTCTTTGTTTTATTCAAATTTTAAAAACAGTAAAAACTTCAGTGCTTTTGCCTTCTCATTTCCTCACCCTAGAATACTCTTTCTTATCAGAGATTGCCTTGTTAAACACTGCTTTCAATTGCTCTCTCACATATCATTTGCCACCCTACCTATAAATATACCTTCTACAACATACACAACAGCTCCCTCATTCCTCTTCCTTTTCCCCCAAAGTACTTATCTCTATTTGTTATCCAGTATTTATGCTTAAAACTATATTTATAAGGTAGTCCAGTGTGGCTAATATGCATCCAGTCTACCACAACTAATCTCCCTGACACATAAAACTAAAATCTGGACAACAATGCAAAGACAGTTACCTATCAAGTTTGAAAATCAGTTAACTTGAAACAAGCAGTCAAAATTTGAAGAAGTGACTTATGTCATGTAGATTCTCAAAATAAATTCCCCCCTACGATCCTTCCTTCCATAATTAGAGGGCAAGCACACAGCAAGGATATAGTAGGTTATACAGGCAATAAAAGGAAGAGAGGAAGGAGGAGGGATGGAAGGAAAAAGGGTGGGAAGGGTAAAAAAGGGAAGCAGCAAGAAAGGATTGGATCTCAAGATGATGCTTGAAATCTCTATTTTTTCCTCCCTTCCTTTTATATTACTAATTACATTAAATGAAAATGCTCTAAACAGATTGATTCATGTTGGAGATAGTGAGATGAGATAACATATCACCATTCTACTACCTGTTGTGTACACAAATTCACTTTTAATGTAAATTCATAGATAAGTTTAAAAATACTAGTTATACAAACAGCATTTAAAAAAACTGAAGTGGCTATTTTAATATAAGACATTGTAGAATTCAGTGTAAGAAACTTTGCCAAAAATAAAAATGCTATATAATGATTAAAGAATCAATTCTTCAAGAAGATGTAACTATCTTAAATGCTCTATGCATATAACTGCAGAACTCCAAATTACATAAAGGAAAACTGATGGAATGAAAAGAAAAATCAGCCAGATCCGCAGATATATTTGGAGAATTCAAGATTCTTTTTTCAGCATCCAATAGATTAAGTAGAGAAAAAATTAACAATCAAAAGATGTAGGATGCAACTGAAAAATGAATTAGAGTAAAGTTTACAGAATTAGATACTACTGTAGAAGACTATTTAAGTGTTAATTACTTACTGTATTGACCATTATTTTTTTCATTTACAAACTCTACTAAGAGAAGTAATCATGATTCTTTTGTTTATTATCACACCTTTTATGACCAGGAAAGTGCCTGGTACATGATGGGTGCTTACTAAATATTTATTTAGTGAATAGATAAATGCAAATATCAGTGCCATCATTTTATTTTACATATTCTAGGAACAATAGTTCTGATTCTTTGAAATTTCGACAAGTTTGAAAGATACCTAATGTTTACACCAGCAATGTGAATAACTCATGTTACAATCAATATTTATTCTTGAGAGTTTCTAAAATGCACCCATCTCATCGGTTGCAAGGTAAGAACGATATGGCTTAACATGAATTTTTCTCTTTTACCTGCCTGTTATCAGCTTTTCCTTACAGTTAGAGTGAGAGTACAAATTAAGCAAACTTTTATTGTTATCTGAATTATTTACTTTTAATTAGTTTAGTTAAAAAGCAAACAAACAACAAATAACCACAGTCAGAAGAATGCTTTTATTTGATTAATCTTCTAAGATAATTTAATAAGCATGTTTTGAAGACACTGAACAAATATATATTCAGGGAAAGAATGAAATTAAAATAATCTTACCTCTATTAAGTGCCTAAATACATTGCACACTATAAATTTGAGATTATTAATTTGTAGGTATTATTTTTCCTCTTTTTACAGATGTTCAGATAAGTTAAGTTGTATATAACTAACTTACAGAGGTAGTAAGTGAAGAATTGAGCTTCTAATTCCTAGTCTTGCTGATCCTAGAATCCAAGAAATTTATTTCAAAGAGTTATTTATTGGAAGAGGGATGTAAATAGAAAAGTAGAAGCCCTAATTCTCAGTTGATTTTAGTCATGAACAATTGTAGAACACATTCTCGAATCTGTTTGGTCCTTACTCCATAGATAATAGGGTTCAGCATAGGGGGTACCAACAAGTACATGTTAGCCAGTAGGATGTGCGTATGGCGTGGTATATACTTACTAAAACGGTGGGTGAGGAAGGAGAAAAGAGCAGGGATGTAGAAAGTGAGGATGACACAAACATGAGACCCGCAAGTGCTGAGAGTCTTCAACCTGGCATCTTTGGAAGGGAGATTGAATACAGTACTGAGTATCTGTACATAGGACAGAGAGATGCATGCCACATCAGTCCCAACAATTAAGATGATGACTGCCAAGCTGTAAAGACTATTGATGGAAATGTCAGCACAAGCCAACTTAACCACAGCCATATGCTCACAATATGTATGGGGGACAACATTGGTCTGGCAATATGGCCACCTCCTTACCAGGAAAGGATGTGGTGTCATTAGCACTAATCCACGCAGCAGTGCCACTAGACCAACCAGAGCCACCACAGAATTTGTCAGAATGGATGCATGTCTCAGAGGATTGCAGATTGCCACATACCGATCAAGTGCCATAGCTGCAAGAAGCCCTGACTCTACTCCAGAGAAAGCGTGGATGAAAAACATCTGAGTGAGGCAAGCATGAAAGTTGATTTCATGATAATTGAACCAGAGTATACCCAACATCTTGGGAAGAGTGGAGGTTGACAAGATGAGGTCTGTGATGGCCAACATGGAAAGAAAATAAAACATGGGTTCATGAAGAGCAGTCTCAGTTTTGATGATAAAAAGGATAAGTGTGTTTCCCAAGAGGGCAACAACATACATTGAGCAGAAAGGAATAGATATCCAAATATGCATGTCTTCTAGACCAGGTATGCCCATCAGGATGAAGGTACTGGGATTGGTGAAAGCAGTGGAATTCAAGTCAAGCATGGCAATTCAGGCTACATGAAGACTTACGCTTGCTCTCTTTCTCCCCTCTGTCCCTGGAGTGGTCAAAGGTGCATATATTCTGATAAGTATACAATATATAATTACTCAGTGTAAAAATAATACAAGCAAAAAGTCTATTCAAATTTTCATTGCCCTTTGGTGATCGTCTCTGAAATTTGAAGCATTTCATCTTTCATTGCCTGATATTAAGCTTATTAAGAATAAGTTGGAGAAGAGATTATCTTCTCTAACTGCTTACTACTTTGCCTCACACTCAGAACCTCCAGAATCTTCAGCCTGATACTGGGTGTTCTCTTTTCATCTGTAAAAATCAGTCTAAGTGAAAGTCCTGGAAAAAACACAGGTTCCTCATATCCTAATAAGACAATAGGAAACAAAACTGGCTACTATCACCCACTAAAATAAGTATGAACTTGAGACATTTTTTAATGAAGGATTTTCTAAATAAATGGCTTTCAAATGGTATGACAAAGGAATTTTTAAAACCTGCAAAACCTGGCTATTTAGTCAGGGGAACTGATCTCTTTTTCATTAGACTGTCAAACAAAAAAATGATGCCAGCCAACACAACAACATACTTTTTGGTGAAAGCAACATATGAAGGGATAATAAGCTTTTCATATTTACATTATTTTTAATCACAAAACTTTTTGAAATGTGGCCTCTGGTGAACTTTTGGTTGTAAAGGAAATAGTATTTAATCACCTAAGTAGGTCTAAGATAGCAGCAAAGCCACTGACACACTCAAAAGATACAGTGCCTGGGTTTTCTAGAATCCCAGAAAAAGTGTGACTTGGAAAGATGTCCATGTTTTCATATACTATATGTATATGATTTAATAATTACTACTTTGTGTGTGTGTATTCTGGATAAGTGTCTTAGAGAATTGCAGATAATATAAATAGAATATATTTATATCTATGTATGTGTAGATATATAGCTATAGCTACAGATATATTTTGAATATATATCCTCAAAACATAATCATTTAATATTTCTTTCTATCAAATTTATATTGAGATGCTAACTAGGATCCAAAAATTTCTTACCATACCTAAGAATTTAGATAAACTAAATACTTTGGGGAAGACTGGTGGGCTCTAAGTCAATCAAATACTCATCAATATTTGAAATTAGTGACAGTTACTACTGTTTGTGTCATAATATATTCCACAAAAAAAATGTTGCCATTAGCAACTGCTCAAATGTTAATTTGTATAAAATATTATGAGGTCACCATTACCATTCTTAATTTATAAAAGAAAAAACTTACACTTTACATAAACTACAAAGTAACACACCCTGGTTCATTCCAAAACTTCACCTTGTCCCTATATATGTAATATGTAATCAAAAAATAATAATAATAATAAGGGGAAAACTAATGTCAATGTTTTTCACAGATCTTATCATGAGTGATTCTCATGGGGCACTTAGAAACAATAAGGACATATATTCTTATTTGTTGTTTTATAAATGTGGTTTTATGAAGTAACATGGTTTATAGCAAATCCTTAAAATAATCCTAAACTTTTTCTATTCTAATAACTCAGTTGATATTAAGTGCTAAGTATTTTATTCTTTAATGAATTATTCTTAACCCCAGAGAACGTACCTGCATATACTTCCTTTTCCAAAGTGTGACCAATTGACTGGTGCACTAAAAATTCTAAACAATGTTTAAGAAAAACATCAAGAGCATCCTGGTCTAACCTTATAAGTGACTTGTTCAATGTGGCAGAGTTACACTGATTTACCTGTCAACATGAGGCAACCCTAGAATTCTCTAACTCATCTTCAGTAGGACCACATTGTCAGCCTCTGCTATTCTCTCAATCTGTTTGCAGCATAGCTGCATTCCAAGAATCCACAGTCACTTTAAGATTTATTCCTCACCCCTAGTAAGCTCTTCCTCACACCAGTATGCTACAGTCCCCTCATCGTTGCCTGTCCCTTCTTTGGCTTGAGTAAATATAAATGGGTTGGTAATACCTCCAGATTAATTATGCTGTGTTGATTCATAGCCAAGAACTCAGAGATTTAAATCATTCCCTGCATGGAAAGTGCAGGCAGGTATTATAACCCCACCTGGGAGCAATCCCAGGGGCTCAAACTCTATAACAAATATTTCTTCTCCTTCTGAGAAGTGTAAATGATGCATAAGAAATATTTTTTCTATCACAATGGCATCAATTGGTAATGAAATTTTATGTGAGTGAGAAAGAGGAGATTAAAAAAAAAACCAGTTTATTTACACAAGTGGTTCTGACCCAACTAGTTCAGTTAAAATGAGCTTAGTTAATACTAGTTCATTTAAAATGAATGATGTAATCATATAGGCAATTTAGCTCAGAAAGCAAGATGGAAATAAAGTTAAAAACTAGGTTCCTGTGATACTGTCAAACTTAACAAGCATGGTACTCTCTGTGCATAAAATATTCACATGTATGTATATGTACACTCATATCTATGTAGTTCTATACATATATTCATTCATTTATGTATACATATACATACTATATACACATATAGACATATACATACTCATGAAATTGCAGCACCTATAAGAAGCATGCTTATTATAAATTACAAATAAAATTGTTTATACATACCTATATGTATTTTTGTATTATGTGATTATAATAATTTGATATTCAGTAAATACCTATTAAGTGACTACTGTGTACCTGAGTCTACTTATTAAATGCCTACTATATACCTGGATCTGTGTTAAATGCTTTGAAATATATCACTGGAAAAAATATACTAATACCATCCCTTCTCTTAAGAATATTATTGCTAATTTCCCTTGTCCTAGAATAAATATTGGTGAAAATATTGTTGTGTGGAACATATGAAATTTTACTGCCTCTTTTCCTCTAGGATATTTATGGTGTCACAGCTTATGTTTAAGTCTTTTATCTATCTTGAGTGTATTCTGGTGTATGGTGTAAGTTGGTGTTATACTGTAGTTTCATATTTTGACCATCCTTATCCAGTTCTCTCAACACCACTTGTTGAAGAGGCTATTTTTCACTCCATTTCATGCTCCTTTCCCCTTTGTTGAATATTAGTTGACCATAGAATACTGGGTTTATTTCTGGGCTCTCCATTCTGTTCCATTGACCTATATGCCAGTACCAGACTGTTTTGATTACAAAGGCTTTGTAATATAGTTTGATACCTGGTATTGTGATTCTTCTTATTTTGTTCTTCTTTCTCAGGATTGTTGTAGCTGTTCAGGGTTGTTTTGGGCTACATATACTTTTTTGAAATATTTGTTCTAGGTCTGTGAAATATGTTGATGGTATTTTATTTTTATTTACTTATTTATTTATTTAAAATAATTTATTTATTATTTTCAGAAAGAAGGGCAAGGAAGGGAGGGAGAAAGGGAGAGAAGCATCAATGTATGGTTGCCTTTCACCTCCCTTCAGCTAAGGACCTGGCTGGAGATCTGGTTTGCAACCTAGTTATGTGCCCTGACTGAGGAATCAAATCAACAACCTTTGGATTCACAGGCCAGTACCAATCCACTGAGCCACACCAACCAGGGTGTTGTTGGTATTTTTAACAGGGATTACATTGAATCTATAAATTGATTTGGGTAGTATGGGCATTTTAGTGATGTTAATTCTTCCCATTCATGTACATGGTATATACTTCCATTTACTTGTCTTTCTTAATTTTGTTCTTCAGTGTTCTTTAGTTTTGTGAGTAGAGTTCTTTTACCTCCATGTTTAATCCTAGGTACTTTATTTTTCTTATTGCTATTGTAAATAGGATTGTTTTCCTAGTTTCTATCTCTGATGTTTCATTGTTGGTGTAAAAAATGCCTTTGATTTCTGGATATTGACTTAGTATCCAGTGATTATTCAAATTTACTTAATAGGTTGATTAGTTTTTCAGTGGAGCCTGAAATGGATGTTTCTGTAGGGAAACATCCATTTGGGAAACCATATTTGCTAATGATGACTCAGACAAGGGTTGGATCTCCAAAATACATAGAGAACTTATATGACTCAATACTAGGAAAACAGACAAACCAGTTAAAAATGGACAAAGGACCGAACAAACACTTCCCTGAGAGGGGCATACAAAAGGCCCAGAGGCATATGTAACAATGTACAACATCATTAATCATCAGAGAGATGCAAATTAAAACCACAATGAGATACCACCTCACACTTATCAGAATGACCATTATTAACAAATAAGCAAATAACAAGTGCTAGCAAGGATGTGGAAAAAGGGGAACCCTAGTGCACTGTTGGTGAGAATGCAAACTGGTGCAGTCACTGTAGAAAACAGTATGGAATTTCCTCAAAAAACTAAAAATGGAACTGCCTTTTGACCCAGAGATTCCATGCTAGGACTATACCTGAAGAACCCTGAAACACCAATTCAGATCTTATGTACTCCAATGTTCATAGCAGCACTATTTACAATAGCCAAGTGCTGGAAATAGCCTAAGTGCCTATAAGTGGATGATTGGATCAAAAAACATTGGTACATTTACACAATGGAATGCTACATAGCAGAAAGAAAGAAGGAACTCCCACCTTTTATGACAGCATGTTTGGAACTGGAGAGTATTATGCTTAGTGAAATAAGACAGGCAGCAAAAGGCAAATACCATATGATCTCACCTAATACAGGAAACTAATGAACAAAACAGATAGATGAGTAGAATGGAAACAGAGACATAGAAACAAGGAGCAGAATGACAGTGACTCGAGGGGTGGGAGAAAGGGAAAAGTGGGGGAGAGAAGAGGAAGGGGTTAGCCAAGGAGTTAGTAGAATGACCCATGGGCATGGACAACAAGGTGGGGATTGACTGTGGGAGAAATGATGGGGTGGGTGGGGCTGGGGAGAGCAATGGGGAAAAATTAAAATAATTAAAATACAACAATAAGTTTATAAAATTATTATTATCCAGTAATGAAATAATTCATATCATTAACACTTTAAATATTAACACCATGGAGAAATGAAATAGAATGACATTTTAATGAGTGATTGGAGTGACTGCCTTAAGTTGATCAAGAACAGTCCTTTTGAAGAGATAACTTTTGATAGAGACCTAAATAATAAGTATATAAAAGTGATTTGAACATAAAGATTCTAATACAAATTCCAATATGTGGAGGGGGTTTTTCCATACCAACAAGGCAATACAGGATACCAGCTAGCTTCAGTCTCTGTTGCTGTTCTTTTCAGACAGAAGATTTGGCATTTTGTGCTTTTCTGGGTGCAAGTGGAATATGTCTAGATTCAGCCTATCATTGTTGAAGACAATCCCCTGCTCCCTCGATGTGTTCATGGACCCTGGTGGCTACCTCAAGGGAGCACACGTACCAAAAAGTCCACCTGACCATTTTAATCAACTTCTGAATTTGAAGGGGGTTCTTCAGATGGGCATTGATATAACCTACTTTAATGTACCCTTAAATTCCCAGAGTGATTTCCATAGGGGTGTGCCCCATACAGGCATCCCATTAATAGTCCAGATTTTCATTGCCCACCTACATTTTCATATAGCCAGAATGCTGGCTATGGTCCATTAGTCAAAATCCAAACATAGAAGCTTTATCGTTGCTTAAATATTCTATAATATCACTGCCAGCAAAACAGCTTGCAATCCAGCTTATTGAAATGATTTATTTTTACTTTCCTCAATTAGGGGCTTTCCATCTGCTGGTCTAAATGTGGCAACTTTCTAAAACAGGATGTTGTCCATTCTTCTGTAAACCAACAGTCAAGGGCTGTTCATAAGCACTTCCAAGTGGCAGTTGGTTCTGGAAATTCCTCATGTAGCTCCAAAGTTGTTCCTAGGGGAAATGAGGCTACCTGCTGGTAACTATGGTGGATGCCTCTTTGCATTCACCTGGTAGCATGCTTCTATATAAGCCATTTGCATCTTACTATGGAAATCTGGGCACAGCCTGCTTTATTAGAGTGTTTTTCTGACATCACCCAAAATGTTGTATGTCTTAGATTTCATGCTTATCTGATGTCCTTTAGTCATGAAGACAATCTCAATTATGCCCAAAACTGGCTGATAATTTTCTCTTAAATTGTGTGCTGGCTGATGGCACCTGGAAACTTTTTGTCCCCAAATCCTAGTGATTACTGTTGGGAGGAACTCCATAAGCTCCTGTTTGCGTGAGTACGGGTGGCAGACACTCCCAAAATCATATTTGATGGGGGGTCATAAGGGCCCAAAGGTGCTAAGGAAGTTACTGCTTTTTGTAATTCAGGCGTAGCCTGCCTTTTGTTCAGGCCCTCACTCAAAATCAGCTTTCTTTTGCAGTCTAATAGATGGAAGTTGCTAGCAGTCTTCTCAGATATAGATGAAACCAACAAAACACAGGGCTTCTTGTTTAGTTCTGGAGTAATGGTGGCAGTTTATGTTTAGTTGCTTGTGAAATATCCTAGGTGTCTGCTGTCTAGGATATTCCTAAGTATTGTACCATTTGGGCAGGCTCTTGAAATTCTTAGACCTTTGCTGGATTACCATTGCATTCAAATTGGTTTTAGCTTGCTCTTCAGTTTCTGATATTGTCATAATGTCATCAATATGAGGGGGACCAAAAAATTGGAATTGATTTATAAAATTTAGGTATTTATTCTTACATGTTTAAACTTCAGTTGCCTTCAAAGTGCTCTTTATCTGACGTGATACACCTATTAAGGGTTTTTCTTCATGGCTCAAAATAGTTTTTGAACTTGTCGATTTTGATGTTTTTTGGGCTTCTGCCTTGTTTGTTTGTTTTATTTCTTACACATCAGCAAAATTTTTCCCTTTAAATATTTTTTTCTTTTTCATCCAAGGAAACAATTATAGTCACTTGGACCAAGATCAAGTGAACAGGGAGGGTGGGGTACAGGGTCATGCCATTTTTGTTCAAGAACTGAACACTCAGTGCCATACAGGACATCATACAGCACAGCTTTATACTTGAGACCTGTGTCAAGTCCAAATCCCTTCTGACCAAATGATGACAATAAACTGATGAGCTCAGATAATGCTGTGGCAGCACAATAAAAGTGCATTGTCATCCTTTCCATGCAAAGGAAAACAACTGTAGGCACTTTCCTGAGATTAAAATAGAGAAGAAAACACTCGTAAGATAAATCAGCTCCTTTTACCCTGTTGTGTGTTTTGTGTGATTGAAACCATGTCTGAAACTGCAGTCTATGGTTTATACAATTTTATTCAAGCCTTGGTAGATTAGTTGATTAGTCTCTGTGAGACATATGCCTTTTTCATGACCTACATAAGATTATTAAACAAAAAAAACTCATTGGTATCAGCACTCCAGCTTCCAGTGAGTCAATACATTCTGATGGAACTACATCACATAAAGTCTGTTAAAAAATCTTAATTTTTATCCAAACTTTCACATTAATCCTATCAGCCATTGCATCTTCATATTTTCCAATCTAAATGCAAATCCATTAAGATTCCACCAACAGGTTTTAGAATCTCAGTGTGTTCTGTCCTGGGTCAGGGAATCCCAGAAACATTTCTCCTATACCCCAGTCATTTTACCCATACATATGCCTATTACCTTGGGTCCCCAGGTAGGAGCTGAATTAGAAATCCCTGGACTCTAAACCAATCTTTGATGAACCTACCTAACAACCATCACCCCAGAGGATTCCTGGTCAATTTTATCATTACAATCTTTGCCTTCTGGCTATTTAAATTCCTCCAGAGTGAGCACAGAACACTTGTTTGGGGCCTTTAATGTCTGAAGACTAATGAGGGTCCCTTTGGCCCACCCAATCTGTGATAGTGCTGCATCAATATCTTTGTTTCAACTCCATCAATGTCTGTTTTACTCACCCCTTTTCAATAACCAGCTAAAGACTTCACTCTACTGTTGTTTTTTTTTTTTTTTTTTTTGAGATTTCCCTGTGTTTTTCACCACTTATGAAATTACTTTTATGTTACTGAGATCAGTAAGACACATATAGGAAAGCTGAAAGAGCAAACCTGATAAGGCTTGTAGAATTGTTCAATTTTACATGGGTTGCTTATACGACTGGGGTCCACTTAATCACAGTATTTACAATTAACCTGGGTAACAGACATTCAGTGGGTGAATATCCCAATCAAAAAGTTAGTCCCACATGGCTTGTGTATAAAGTGTATCAGCTGCTTTATCTGGAGTGTTCTACTTGTCATTTATAGGAAAAGTTGAGCACTCCCTTTTCTCAAGGATAAACACACTATATAGTGGCATTTAACTAGTGCACCAAGTTGGCTGCTCCCTCAGGAATAACCACCTGTGTATCTGGATCACATAGAGACATCTTTGATTATTTAATAGTGAATCATGATTATTTAATAGTGAATTCATATAACAGTGGGTCCTATATCAACCCAAACATGACTATCCATTCCTCAGCATTCAAAATCAAACACACAGCCTCCAATTAGGTTACTTTTATAATCTTTTTTTTATTAAGATTCTTTGGGAAATGAAATAATTCTTTCATAGTATAAACCTTGATTTCAATAGTTTCTTGGTTTTGCCCTTCCCCTATATCAACTATCTTCTTGGTGACCAGAGGTCTCAGAGATTCTTTCGGTTGCTCATGCATAATCTTGCCCTTTGGTGACTTTAAAGCCAGTGGCCTAAGCTCAGACTCACCCAAATCAATTTTGGTTTAGCATTAAGGTCCAACCCAGAATTTTCTTTTACTTCACAAAAATTAGGTCAAATGGATCACAGACTTAAATGTAAAATTCAAAACTAAAAAATGAAAAGAACAGGAGGAAATGTAGATGACCTTGGAATTGGGAATGATTTGTTGATATTACACCAAATGAATGACATATGAAAGAAATACATTGGACTTCATTAACTTCTTTGTGGAGGAAACTATGGAGAGACCAGTGTGTGACACTGGGAGAAAATATTTACAAAGAGCTATCTGATAAATAACTGTTATAAAAATACAAAGATTTTTTAAAATACAGGGAAATAAAGAACCCATTTTAGCAAGTGAAGGATCTAAATAGACACTTCACTAAAGGAGATATACAGATGGTGTGTAGCATATGAAAAGATGATCAAAATCATATTTTATTAGAGAATTGTAAAGTAAAACAACAGAGAAATACCAGAACACCACTATCAGGAACATCCAAGATAATGACTACGCCAAATGCTGATGAGGATGTGGAAAAATAGAAAATCCCATTTGTTGCTTGTGAGAATGCAAAGTTATACAGCCATTTTGGAAGACAGTTTGGCATTTTCTTACAAAACTAAACAAACTTACTATAAAAAATTAGCAATTACACCCCTTGGTACTTACTGAAAGATGCTGAAATCTAATGCCAATACAAAAATATACACATGGATGCTTACAACAGCTTTATTCATAATTGCCAAAACTTAAAGCAATCAAGGTGTTCTTCAGTAGGTGAAGAGAAAAACAGCAGCATATCCAGATAATAAAATATTATTCACCTCTAAAAATAGATGTGCTATCAAGTCATAAATAGGTGTAAAGCATTCTTAAATGCATGTTATTAAATATAAAAAGTTAATCTGAAAAGTTTAACAACTGTTTCCAACTCAATGATATTCTGGAAAATCTAATACTATGGAGTTAGTGAAAAAAATCAGTGGTTTCAAGGGCTGGGAGACGGAAAGAATAAATAGGTGGATCACAGAAGATTTTCACTGCAATGAAACTATTCTGTATGATACTATAAGGATGAGTACATGTTCTGGTACATTTGTCAAAACCCACAGAATGTCCAGTACCAAGGGTTAGCCCTAATATAAAATATGAACCATGAGTGATAATGATGTGCCAACACAGTTCACTTGACTATAACAAATGTATCACCTTCCACCTTCATGTGGGATGTTGATAGTAGGGAGGCTGTGTATGTGAAGTCAGAAAGTATACAGAAATTCTTTGTATCTTCTCAATTTTGCTATGGGCCTAAAACTGTTTGAAAAATAGTTTATGTAAGTAAATAAGTACATACATGTATACATACATGAATGATAAATAAAAATTTTACAAAGTGAATTGAATGTCTAACAAATTGAATATGTTGAATAAGTTCTAAGATATCTAAATCATGCAATACTTTTTTGCAAATCAAAAAAGATTGGATATTGATATTAGTTATCCTTAAAATGTTTTAAATTATTAAATAACATTTGAGTAAATAAATAATATATAAATTCATTTAAAATATATATTACTTTTTTCTGAAAATTTAAAAACCACCTACGTTTTCTTGATCCTAAGATTTTCTTTCAAATCCAAGTAAGAGAAGAATGAAATGTATAAAATTACAGATAACTGGATCACACTGGTAAACTTGAGGAAGGTCTTTGATAGTATATAAGGAATGGATGAAAAAAATAAAAATGTAAGTGTATGGTGTAAAAAAGTAAACTTATACTATCTACATTATGGAAAATTATATAATTCATATAGTATACTCAAGCCATTGTTTCATGAAAAGAAGACTAAAAACATTCCTTCGTGTTTTTGTTAGTATACTGGATTTGCAGTTTTAGAATTTTTTTTCAAAATTTGCAAAAAAATCAATAGCATAGAGAAAATATTTAGTCACTGTCATTATGAATAAATTGAGATGATCTAAGTATATCATGTAATAGATATTACATGGGGTGGGGAAGAAATTGGAGGAAGGTGATTTAAAGGTACAAACACCCAGTTATAAGGTAAATATGTACTAGGAATATAATCTACAACATGATAGTTATAGTTAACATTGCTGCATGATATATTTGAAAGTTGTTAAAAGAGTAGATCATAAGAAGAAATTATTTCTCATAACAATGAGAGATTATTTTTATTTTTTTTTGTATCTGTATAAACACTAGGTATTAACTAAACTTGTGGTCATCATTTCACAATTACATAAATCTTTATCATTCTGTACCTCTTATACAATGATATCATCATTCTGTACCTCTTATACAATGATATCATCATTCTGTACATCTTATACAATGATATGTCAACTATTTATTTTGGAAGTTATGATTTCATTTATTAAAGAATGAAAGTTCCCATTTAGCATATTCTGTCCAGCTATGAATTTCATTTAAAATCTTTTAGAAAGGGTGAATCCAACTTTCAAAGAACTGCTGGGCAGTTATAATACTCTGGTTCCTAAGTTGTTTTTTTTGTTTTTTTTTTTTTAATGAGGCAATATTATATAGGGAGAGTAGAGAAAGCAAACTGAAATGAAATCACTCATGGCCATCTGTCGTATTAGCCATTATGCATTTCAACATCTGCAACCGAAAAGTCACAGAAGTCAAAAAATAAAAAGAAAGAGTTCCAAGGAACACAGACTGCCTGATGATGTTGCTAGAATAGTTAGCCCTATGTCCATTTCATGTAAAAAATAAATTAATTATAAATAAAGAGGTCAAGTGGCTGGTGTTTACTCAAGGTTGTTCACAAGTGTGTACTCAGAATAGGCATGAGAATGGGGACAAATGCCTTTCCTCTTCTACACGCTACACTTTTAACGTAGGAGAGCTTTTCTCCTACATGTTGCTACAGAGTAAGAAAGAGTCCACAAGCCTGGGCTGGACTAGTTGCTTGAAATTGTAGTCCTGGAGGCCTTCAGGGAAGACCCTGGCCAATCTATGCAGAGCAGCCAGGCAGGTCCTGAGCACAGCATCATTACTGTTCTTCTTGGAGGGTGATGGGCAGAGATCAATGAGGTGGGCCATACTTGCATGAGACACTCAGAGAACCTCAAGCCCTGGATGGGTAGCAGCCTGGCAAGGCCTGACCCAGGGGTGCTCCACTCTCTTTCACTTGGCTCTCTGCTGTCAATTATTTCTTAATTAAACGGGAAAAGTAACAGATGCTGCATTTCTTCTAAAATTAACCCTAGTTGTTGTTAAAAAGTGACTTTAATGAAGAATATTTTGTTAGAGGGGAAAGTTGTATGCAAATTTTTATCTGACCACCAAATTTGCCCATTTAGTTTCCTTTTGTTTTATATATTTTATCCAAACTATGTTTTTTTTAAGGTATATGTAATTATAAAGCAAGATATCTGCTAAATTCTAGCAGTGGCACATACTATATACTTATATAAAGCCTCCACATTAGTTACCCAAATCAAAGACTTTATTAGAAGTTGAAATATTTTTAAATACCAAAGAATATGAAAAGCCTCAATCATAATCTTGATTTTTTTTAATTAGAAGAAAATTTAAATTTTCTTTACCTCAGAGTTATCTGCAATCACTGTACTTTGCAACCCAAAGCACATTTCTTCAGAGGAAATGTACTTTATCTCTGATTATTCTTCTACAGTGAGGTCCTAGATTATTAACTATTAAAAGCAAGAAAAAAATGCTGTCTCTATAAATTGATATTACCACCTATATATCAGTCACTCCATGTCAACATGTGTGTATCTGTGCTAATAGATAATGGAATGAACACATGTTTTAAAATATATATATGTATATTTATTAATTTATATACATATATAATTAATATATAAATATATAGAGAGAGACTTAGACTTATATATCTTGAACTTGAGATATGAATTAAGAAATGACTCTATATTAATGATAGACATGTCTCACAGAACAGTGTAAGATTTCCAAGATCTACTTTATTTCACATATTAACCAACTTTTTTGAGTAAATAGAACCTAACACTCACCTGGAAAGTTTCTGTCTTTTTAGGTAATATAGATTTACTTGAATATAAACTAGACAATAGTTCCATTGTATCACCTGTATGACTATATAATTTTAAAAATCTTACAAACTCAAACATATGTATTTGTGAAGATTTTAAGAAAACTATCCCAGATATTTTTGGTTTTGACACCATATATAATTGGATTCATCATAGGAGGAATCAGAAGATAAATGTTGGCTATAAAGATGTGGACGTACGGAGCTATGTTATGACCAAACCTGTGGGTGACAAAGGAGAAAAAGGCAGGTATATAAAACACTAAGATGACCCAAACATGAGAGCCACATGTGCTCAAGGTCTTCAGTCTGGCTTTCTTTGATGGGATACGAAATACAGTATGAAGGATGAGAATATAAGAGCAAATTATCAATATGAAGTCCAACCCACCAGTAAGAATGGCAAGAATTAAGCCATAGAATCTGTGGATCCTTGTATTAGCACAGGCCAGTTTAATCAGGGCCATAAATTCACAGTAGGTGTGAGTAATAATGTTGGTTTTGCAGTAAGAAAGCCTCATCAGTAAGAAAGGATGAGGAGTAAGTAGGATAATTCCACGTAGAACAATAGCTAAACCCAAAGCTATGATCACGCCATGTGTCAGGATGGTGGAGTGTCTCAGTGGGTTGCAGATCGCCACATAGCGGTCAAACGCCATAGCCAACAGGAATCCTGACTCCATAGTGGATAGAGAGTGGATGAAAAATATCTGGGTGAGGCAAGCTTTAAAGTCGATTTTTCTGTCATTGAACCAGAAGAGGCTGAGAATCTTGGGAATGGCAGTGGTGGAAAGCATCAGGTCATTCACAGAGAGCATGCAGAGGAAGAGATACATAGGTTCATGAAGACTGGGGTGTGTCCTGATGATGAATACAAGGACACAATTCCCCACCACAGCCAGTAGATAGACCAGGCAAAAAGGGATGGAGATCCAGACGTGAGCAGCCTCCAGCCCTGGGATTCCAAGGAGGAGGAAAGTAGTTGGGTGGACATTGGTTCTATTTTGAAGAGACATTTTCAGAGTCACTAAACCTGCCTTTGCCTAAGTGTTGTCAAATTACTTTCAGTAAATCAAGCATAAAATATACTCTCTGTTTACACCTAAAATATGTGACCCCATATTTTATGATAATTAGTGGTAGGATATTTTGTTCCCAAACAGGTATGGAGGGGAAGAGATGTGGAATTAGTTAGAAGTATCTGTTTCAATCTCAAAATTCAATCCATTGCTCTAGACTAGGAACCGCTTCAAAATTCAAAAGGTGAAAGAGTGGACTCCATAGGAAAAAGAAAGAACAGGCTCTAAAGCTGAGATGCTTTGCCCCATATCCTATTTATGCTCTACTATGTAAATACCACCTAATAAGTTCTGGAAATACAGCATGTGCTTATTTTGCTTATATTTTCATTAAACATATAAATAAATAAGAACAAAAGAGGCTGATTCTCAAGTAAGAATTAGAAAGTTATTGCTCTGATTATATCTAAAACACGTTTTCACTTCTGAGGCCCATTTATTATTTTTATTGGAAAATTATTTATATATAAACCTATTATCAAAAGCAAATTGCTATTTCAGTTTAAAAACATAAGTTATGTGAATGTGATCAGGTTGCTTAACAAATACAAATCTGAATACTTAAACCATTTAAACAGAGCTTGATTTTTGGCTTTACCTGGGCTCTACATTACTATCACTTTATGAAGTCCAAACTGAGCATACAGCCTTATCTCCCAGACACATCTCTATAGTGGTGATAAAATGTGCATTTGTCTCAGAATATAATTTCATTTATTATTATTCTATATCTTAAATACCTTTTAATCTCCAAAATATTTTTGTTCAGCTAGTAAGTCCCTAAAAATGATCACATTTAAGTAATTTTATCCTGGTTGATAAATAGCCTCTATTTTGAATTTCCTAAGGAAGGTCTGCCTCTTACCCACCATAGCCTTTGTTGGAGACCCTGTAAATGCTCCTACAATTTATCAATAATTAAGGCTGACATTGAAGAAGACCTTCTTGACCCTACTTTAGCCTATTGCTGGAATCCAGTCATTAGTATCCATGCTGCATTGTTAAATATTCTTCATTTCACTTCCGTTCTTCTCTGGAGTAAAAATGCTGCTGCCTCAGTAGCCCTTCTATCTTCTTCATCTGGCTAGTGTTTTTGCCTAGGTTGCACTCATCTCCCAGAAAGCCCTAAGACAAATCAGCTGCTTTCCCTTTCATCCCCTGATGCCCACAGGTCTTTCAAGAGAATTATATAAAATGAATGCCTCATAGGAATGGCTGTTGGTGATCACCAATGGGAGTACCTTTCTTTGTTCCTCTAGGAGGTTTTCACTGATTGGGCAGATGACAGACATCTGTTGAGAGTTTTGCAGTCACTAGAGTACTAGCCTCAGGAACCAATAATCAAAGAGTCTGTGGGCAGGCATTAGGGTCTTAGTGGGTCACTGTACTTTGGTGAGACTAAACATATATTGATTACATGGGGAGAACTTGTGTCTTCACAGCATAAAACTGATTAAATTTTCCATAGTCTCACATTTTTTAACAATAGAATTATGGGTCAGTATGGTTTAGAGAAGTGACTTTCAATATTTTTCATCTAGTTCTGTGGCACACTGAAAATATATCATATTTAGCCAATTGAAAAAATTAGGCATCATTTTTACTGATTTACCAAAAAATGCTAATAGTAATTAACTATACTTTTTGCTCTAAAGTGACTTTTTCAATTATTTAATTTATTTTTATTGTTTATTCAATTACAGTTGTTCCTACTTTTTCTCCCTTTCCCCACCTCCACCCAGCTTCACCCTCTCCTCTTCCTAAGACAGTACCCATATTATGGTCCATGTCCATGGGTTGTGGGTAAATGTTCTTTGGTTAATCCTTTCAGTATCTTTCATTCCTACCTTCCTCACTGTTTTCTGGCAACTGTCAGCATATTTTGGGTATCAAAGCTTCAGCTATTCTTTTGTTTGTTAGTTTATTGTGTTCATTAGATTCTACCTGTTAAGTGAGGTTGCATGCTATTTACCTTTCACTGACTGGCTTACCTCATTTACCATAATTTTCTCCAGGTGTGTCCATGTTGTTGCAAAATGTAAGGGTTTCTTTCTACTTCCTTATTGCTGCATAGTATTCCATTGTGTAAAATGTACTGCAGCCTTTTTATCCACTCATCTATTGATGGGTACTTTGGCTGTTTCCAAATGTTTATTTTTTTGCTTGTTTGTTTTTAGACATATATATTTTTTATTTTAGTAGGAAACTTAGTATCCCTAAACAGAATGGTAGGCGGGTTTTCTTCCTCTGCAGCTGTGTTGGATTTAAAGTTTTCCTCACTATAAATGGAAATCTTCCTCTAACCCCGGTAGCCATCTGCCTTCAGGAGGCTGTAATTCTTCCACCACTTCTGCTAAAGAAGAAAAAAAAACTGATAACACGAACAGGGCATTAGAGTCTGGTTAGTTACCAACAGAAATATTAACAGATCTGTGAAGAAAATCCTAGGGTGGAAAGAGAGAGAGACAGAAATAACATTAAAAATTGGCTCAAACTTTTCCAAAATTGATGTAAAATTTCGATCCTCACATACAAAAAGGTCAGCAAACCCTAAGTAGAATGAAAAAAGACAATATTATCTAAGACATCATAGTCAAACTGTTGAAAGCAAAAAACAAAGGGGAATCTTGAAAATAGAAAAAAGTGACTATATACAATAGAACCATAATGAGATTGAAAACTAGTATTTTTTGCAAACTATAGTGTCAAGAAGGCAGGGGATAACATATTAAAATAATGAAAGATAAAATTGTCTACCAAGAATTCTGTATCTAGTAAAATAATTAAAAGTTATTCAAAAATCTAAAACCAAAACTATCATATGATCCACCAATTCCAGTTTTGGGTATATACTCAAAGAAAATACTAATTAAAATAAATATGCTAAACAAATAATTTTGTAAGAAGTTATATTTTTACATAATGGTTTTAGGCAAAATCATGACACACACTCATTTATTCTACCCAAGTTTCTAGTAAGATATAGCACATTTTATTTATTCATTCATCATAGAAAGATTGCTTCCATATCTTGGCTATAGTGGCTAATGCTACAATAAACATAAAAGTGCAATGGGTGGAAAAGTGAAACAATTATAATACAGCAACAATAAATTAATTTAAGAAAACACTAAAAGTGTTGATGCTTCTTTGAAATACTGATTTTATTTTTTAAAGATATATACCCAAAAAAGGAATTGCTGCATAGTATATATATTTTAAAATTTTTTGAGGAGCCTCTATACTGTTTTCCATAATGGCTATGATAGTTTACATTCCCATCAATAGAGTATAAAAGTTCCCTTTTCTTTACACTCTCATCAATAAGATCTGAGGAAACTGGAAAAATAAGGTTCTAATAAGAAAATATTTTGAAAAATCTATATGAATATGTGTGTTTGAATTAAGTAAAAATGAAGATTTTCTTCTACCACTGTCAAGCCTTCTATGAACACATGATGATTTTTAAAACAAATTTTGAAGTGCTTAGCCTTAAAATATTCATAAAGATGTTTTTACTACAAGTTTAAGTGTAATCCAATGACAAGATAAGAACTCAAAGGTATTGTCCAGAAAGTCAATCATCTGACTCTCTACCACCTTCCCAAAGCTTCCTCTTATCATTCCCCAACCAATTTACTATGAAGTATTTTTTAAAGTGTTACTTAATTTATTAAATTTTATACTCAAACTGTATTTGTTAACCTTTAGATTGCCATTTATTGCTTATTTTAACCTATTAATCAGGTATTATTGACTAAGGATTAAATACATCATGATTTTAATTACTGGAAATAGTAGTTCTTTGTTTTATTAAACTGATTTTTGTTTAACAGGAGGGTTTTTAGGAAAGAATTAACACAGGGAAGCTGGTAACTTCTGGTATATTTTTCTTGATTATATTAAGAATTGATTCTACTAACTGACATTGAAGTATCTGCCACTAGAGGGAAGAATGGGGCTCAAGTTGAATTTGAGGTTAAAACTCCATTTTATTTTCCATTTGTTGAACAATCACTAAACCACTGAAAGGCCTGAGTGGATAACCTGGGAGAAGGGAATCTAATTTTGATAACTCAGAGATGTCTAGAATACTGATATTTCTATTTCTCCTGACAGACTGATGACTTTGGCTATAATTCCCTGGCTAAGATAATGAAGAGCAGCCAAATGCTTACCTTGGGAATTATTGTCTAAACTCTCCTCCTAATAGAGTTGCTAGCTTTAGGAGATAAAACATTAAATACCTAGTGTATCTTAAATTAAAATAGCTTTTAAAAAATAATATTTTTTCATATGTATCTCAAAATATTTTATGATATGTTATTGAAGTAAATTTGTTATTTATTTGAAATTCCAATTTAATTTGCATTTAATATGAAAACCCTACTTCCTAGGAAAGAATTATTATTAATAGTGCTTTTTAGAAATCAATGTTGAGAGAATAAATCCTATAGACTGGCTCATTTTTTTTAACATAAATATTTATTTCTTCACTTTTCATGTCCATCTTGGGTCTACTCAGGACTCTTAAATATGTCTTCATTCTTATCTCCAGAATATTGACTATAATTGTCAGGCAGTGTCCACTCACCAGTGAAATGAGGGCTCTTCTTCACCTGAAGACTTTTGCATGCTTTCTAAACTATTTCCCGAGAGGGGCTCACTCTTGTGACAGCTGACAATCTGGGTTGTCCTGATGTTGGTTTCTATATCCTCCTTACTAAGGAGCAGGCGAGGCCCTTACTCTGCTCAGTGAATTTGAGACTGATTGTGGGTTTGGTCTGAGTGCTTCTCTATATTCTTGACCCTGTGGCCCACCCCCTTACTAACAATGCCAGCTTCTTGTTTTGAGGCCCTTGGACTGGGAAGTCTTTGGTAATCTGGAGTCTTTTTAATTTAATTTTAGTTTTTAACTTTATTTTTATTGTTGACACTATTTGGAGATGTCCTTGTCAACCCCTTGACACCTATTTACATAAGAAGTTCTGATATAATAGTAAACTTTGATAAAGACTCAAAAATATTTTTGAAATAACATATCTCAAGTCTAGGTCACAAGAATGTAAGTTAGTTCTGTGTGTCTGTGAGCCAGTATATTTTGCTCCAGAACTCTTATTTTAAACATAAACAAATGGAAAATATCCAGGATAGTGAGAAGACTGGAGAAAGAGACATCATCACTTAAAGGGGAAAAAAAATAAATAAATAAACAGCCTATCCTATTGACATTTGTACATGTCTTCAAATATTTAAAAGACAATGATAAGTAGTAAATATATCTTTTCTGTTTGGCTCCTAAAGGAAGTCAATGTGTCTTTAAGTAGATGTTAAAAGGACAGGTTTCAATTTAAAAAAAAATTAATTTAACTCTCAAATAAAATTCCACAGTTTCCCATTATACACTTTGAAGTATCAAGTGCAAATCTCACTTGTTCCTCAGAGGAGGAAGAAAACAAGGCAGCAGGCTTAAACACCACCAAAACCATGATGTAATTATTTATAAAGCATATCAGACTTAGACTAAAAAAGATCTTACAAATCACACATACACATAACTGCACAGTTAAATGTCCTAACAGCATCATTCCTGAATCTAATCAGGCACAAAGGTTGAAACTATTTCTAAAATTATTTTCCTTAATCCCAGAAGCTATCCACTGTGACCTTAAAACAAATACAGACATAGAAAAGTCAAAAGTCTAACGATCCAGAGAATATGGCATTTCTACAACTTCAATTAATTCCAAGGGTTTATTTTCTGGTTTGATAATGAATTACTTAGATTCACATTTGGAATTTATTCAATTGAGTTTTTTATTGTATCATAAATTCCCTACATGAATACAACATTTAAAAAGAAAATGCTTTACTTCAAAACACATTTGGAATTCTTTAATTACACTTTATCTCCTCTATTTTTAATAATAATAAAATAATGAGAGTAACCAACATTTATGCTTTATTTACTATGAATCAAATATAATGATTAATGTTATAATTGTATCAGTGGTTCTTAATAAAGTTGATGAATTTTAGGGGGCATTTTAGAAGTTTTTTCATCTGTTTTTGTTATTGTCATGGTTTTGAGACAAATTATTAGATTTAGTAAATACAAATCAGATAGAATCCTACTGCAATACACAAAATAATTTCTCTGAACTTCCCACCTTCTGCAAAATGTTATGTGTGTAATTTCAGCTATGCAACTGAACATTGAGTAGTTAAAAAATGCTATGATGTTCTTCCCTGGCTGGTAGCACAGTGGTTAAGGCACCGGCCTGCAAACCCAAAGGTCACAGGTTCGATTCCGCAGCCAGGGCACATAATCAGGTCGCAAACCAGGTCTCCAGTCAGGTCTGTGGCTGGAGGCAGATGAAATGCAACCATACATTGATGTCTCTCTCCCTCTCTGCCTCTCTCCCTTCCCCTCCTTCTAAAAATAATGAAATAAAATCTTTTAAAAAAATGCTATGATGTTCTAAATGTGTAATTTTACCTTGCTTTGTATTTATTGTTCTAAATGCAGATTTTGTTTTTACTTTGCTTTACTTGTTATCAGAAATTATCTTTGCATGGTTTTAACATGTTAGTGTGCATTGGATAGTCTAGAAAAGTAACTATTTATGTCAGGAGAATATTGTATATTGTTGGATTAAGACTATGAAAAACAAAAGTTATTCAACATTTTTCAACAAGAAATGTATCATGCATTTTTTCTATTTTTAAACTGCATCACCAAATGCAATAATATTTTAATGGCATTTGAACAATCAATAAAATATACCAGGATTAACTGTCATTTATACTGTCATTCATATTTATTCTATGCATAGGCACAAGGACTGCACTGCTTTAATATGTCATCTAGTTGTCATACCCAAGTATATGAGGTCTGTCCAGAGAGCCATGTAATATGGAAAATACAGGCTTTTATTGAAGATAAAAGATACAAGAAATATTGTACAGAGTACAATGATACCTCAAAGTAGGCACCTTGGAACCTCACATAGCTCTTCCAGCATCTCTTCCACTGTTCAAAATGCTGCAAAATTCTTTGTTTGAATCAAATCATGTAACAACTGTAGCATGATGTTTCTTTTGCTCTGCTAACAGAAGCCACTGACCAAATTTTGCTGCAACACATTTTATGCCAACATCCTGGTCAAGATCTTGGACACAGTAGTTATGTGAATCCCCAGATCAGCTTCTAGTTCTTGCACTGTCAGTTGCTGATCTTTGTTGATTGCAGCCCATACATGTTCAACATTCTGAGGTGATCTGCTTGCAGCAGGTCTTTCAGAACGTGGATCACTTCCAACAGATTCTCAATCAGTTTTGAATCTTGTGCCACACTTCTACTTGCCCTGCACTCATTGCATTGCCCCTCAAAGCCTTCTGAATCACCCAAATAGTTTCAGCAGAGGAATGTTCAAGCTTAACAAAAAATTTGATGCAGATTCGTTGCTCTACCTGCTCAGTCATTTTGAATGCAATAGCCCCACAGTACACCGGTTCACTCAATGACATCTACTGTTCCTACTGACTAGTGCAGTCAACTTGTCATTGTTCACCCATACACATTCCAGTTCACTCTCCTTGGCTGCCAGGTTACATTGATGTTACACAAACTGCTCTCATTATATTAAGAATCGCTGGATTTTTTCTGGACAGACTTTGTGTGTGTGTGTGTGTGTGTGTGTGTATATATATATATATATATATATATATATATATATATATATAGTTGTTTTTACTTTTATATTACTATTTGGGTATTATGTTTTTTCAAGAAAACTTACTATAGCTGGTTCAGGAGGGTGAAAGAGATGTTAGAAAGCTGTTACATAAAGGGAAATTATCTTCGATTATGTTCAGAATTATTAATGTATATTATTTAATTTAAGATTCAAATTCACACACATGGTTTATGGATTATTATCCCTGTATCATATATGAAATTTAATTAATATCATACATCTCTGACAGCACAAAGTTTTCAAAGAATTTATAGGAGAAAATTTTCATAGCCCAAGTAAGGGAATACATCTTTTAGATATGACACAAAAAGTGATCGGTAAAAGAAAATAAGGCCTATTTCATTAAAATTAAAATTATTTCAATATAAAGTTACTTATGGCTTCATAAATCCCCAAAAGTGTACTAAATACTAATTTTGAGAATATAGGTAATAAAATTTAAAAATTTTGTTCCAAATTTTTTTACTTCTGTATCTCCTCTACTTACTATTGCTCATTGTATACAGTCACTGAGCATTACTATCCAATATAAACCCAAAATGTAGATGAAAAGTTTCCTGCTTCAAGGTAATGTTGATTCAGTTTTAAGATTTTCTGTTTAAAAATACTCTCATCTTTGTTGATTATCCTGGGAGTCACAAACCTTGCAAAGTCAAACACATTTTGCTGTTAACAACTTAAAGAATCCCTCCCTGACTCTTTTGGTTTTAACACCATAAATAATAGGATTCACCATGGGTGGAATAAGAAGGTATATGTTAGCTATAAAAATGTGTATATATGGAGCAATGTGGTGACCAAATCTATGGGTGAGAAAAGAGAAAAAGGCTGGTGTATAAAACACTAAGATGACCCATACATGGGAGACACAAGTACTTAATGTCTTGAGGCGGGCATCTTTGGATGGAAGATGGAAGACAGTGAAAAGAATAAGCATGTAGGAACAGATGATCAATATGAAATCCAACCCCCCTGTCAGAAATGCCACAATTAGGCTGTAGGCTCTACGAATCTCTGTGTCAGTGCAAACCAGCTTAATCAGAGCCATAAACTCACAATAAGTGTGGGAAATGATGTTAGTTTTGCAGTAGGGAAGCCATCTCAATAGGAAGGGGTGTGGACTTAAGAGTATAGCTCCTCTGAAGACAATGAGCACACCCAAGCCTGCAATCACTGCAGGTGTTAAGATAGTGGAATGTCTTAGTGGGTTGCAAATGGCCACATAACGGTCAAAAGCCATTGCCACGATAAATCCGGACTCCATAGTAGACAGAGAATGTACAAGATACATTTGAGTGAGGCAGGCTTCAAAGTAGATTCCTCTATCATTGAACCAGAAGAGACTGAGTATCTTGGGAAGTGTAGAAGAAGTAAGCATCAAATCAGCCACTGAAAGCATGCATAGAAAGAAGTACATAGGTTGGTGTAGTTTGTGGTCTGTCTTGACAATTAATAAAAGGGCAACATTTCCCATCAGTGACAGTAGGTAGACTAGAAAGAAAGGGATAGAGATCCATATGTGAGCAGCCTCCAATCCTGGAATGCCAAGCAGAAGGAAGATGATAGGTTGAAGACTGGTCCTATTTGGATAATCTACCATTATCCAAACAATGGATATTCCATGATCCTGTCCAAATTAAACATCACAAAGATTATATTTATATAAATAAATAAATAAATATATGTATGTATACACACTTTTTTTTTTTTTTTTTGTTATAGGCTGGAGAGATGTTAACATCCAATAACACGCATATGGCTATTGAATAATTTCTTTAGTAATAATTGATCATTGTCTCAATGCATCAACTACATGTTGCTATACTTTTATTTTGGTAAAAAAAATAATAGAAAAGAATTCCTCTCTCTTTTGCTCTCCCTTGCTTTGCCATTTTTTTCCAGAAAGTGTTATCCATTTCATGAAATACATTTTAGCAATATTATGTAGTATTACAGAAGTAGTAGTTAATATACTCAGATATACTTTTTACCATTTGAAACAATCAAAAAAGTAAAAGTCCAGCCATCATAAATGAGAACAGCCATTTGTATATTTAATTCCTTTACCTCACTTCCAAAAATAGGACTTACAAATATATAAGAGAGAAAAGAGATTTGGGAACTACTAAAAAAATTGAGTAAAAAAAAAAAAAGTGAGAACAAAACTGGCCTTACATCAAACGATGAATCTTTGAGTTAATAAAGGAAGACTTCTTATCTTCCTAAAGTTGACCAAAGAGAATGATAAGAAATCATCATTTTGCAAAGAAAATTCACTACAGAAAATGACTAAGTCTAAAAACATAGGTATTTAGTTTACTAGATATTTCTCCGGTTTTAAAGATGATTAATTACACTATGACTGGTGGCACAGTGGATAAAGTGCCAGCCTGCAAACCCAAAGCTCACTGGTTCGATTCCCCAGCCAGGGCACATAACGAGGTTGCAAGCCAGGTCTCCAGCCAGGTCCCTAGCTGGAGGCAGGTGAAAGGCAACCATACATTGATATTTCTTTCTCTCTCTGCCTCTCTCCCTACCCCTCTCTCTGAAAATAATAAATAAAATCTCTAAAAATAAATAAATAATAAATAAATAAAATTATTAATTAAATTCTTCTAGAAGGTACACACTATATTCTTTAGGCACACAATACACATAAGATTGATTTTTGCCTCCCAAGTAAACTTTTCACTGCAACTCTTGGCTCAACTTACCAGGTTATCGAAAATGTGTTTTGAAATCTGTGAACAATTGTTTGGGCAAATTATCCTAACAATCCTACATTTTAACTTGGTAAATCATTACTTGGTTCAAATATTAGTATATCATATTAATATATCATAACACTATGACATACTATCATATCAGGTATCTTCTTAGTCTGAATAAAAAAGTTTAATAAAAACAAATAAGATTTTGAGCAAATGTAGTTCAGGACTAAATTCTAAGGCTAGGATAACAGAAAGTATAAATAGCATATACATCTCAGCTTAAGTATTAAATTGATCTTCCACTTACTCTTGTCAAGTCAAACAGTTGAGCCATCTTTCAGACAATCACAAAAACTAAGTCTTCACTGCTGTGGCTGGATATAGGAACTTCAGCCTAGACTTCACCATTCCCTTTTCATGGAAGCACTAAAATCTTTCTCATCTAACTACAACTCTTTTGTCTATAACCTGGTTATCTTACCTCTATAACTAGATGGTCTCACTGCTCATCCTGAGGCTCAACATAATATTGGCTCTAATTACAACAGGTGTCATTATACTTCTTATCTTGTGGGACCAGAAGCCTACAGGGAATATCCGATATATAGCTTCTTATGAAAATGGTGTCTGATTGTAGGCAGTTTCACTAATCTTTCCAAGTCTCCATAGGCACAATTTGGTCTTTTGGAAGGACTCAGTCTTATGACATCTATTTCATCTGAGTTCTAAGCTTAGAAATCAATAGGAGGTGGTGTCTAAAATTCAGGTCTTCTAAGATATTTATTGTATCTTTAGGCTTAAGCACTAAATGTTTTCTTACAACATGTGTGACGAGAGCCAGGAGTGGAGGATATTGGGAACAACAAATTAATCAATGATCAGGATAATTATATTAATATTGTCACATGTTTCTAGATTTTCTTAAGCAATTCACCTGCACCAGTTTTAGTTCTGGAAAAGCTCCAGGACATTTTCTAGTCATGTTCCTATCTTGCATTCTCCTGAAATTTATTTGTTTGATCAAGTACAGAGTGTGCATTATCCCCATGTATGGGAACTTTATTATTTGTGTTTTAGTTAGGATGCTATGTAATGATTAATATGTTTTGCTATAGATATGTTTCTTCTTATTACTTTCTTCTGCTCCATATTTCAGGAAAAGTGAATATTACAGACTTTGTTTCCCAGGATCACAGATTATCTTTGTTTACACAAGGTTTGTTCAATGGGGACACTAAGACAACTCTACTTATTTCTTTTTTTTATTTTTAATTAATTTATTGTTGGTGTATTGCAGTTGTCCCATTTTTATCCCCATCTCTCTCCCCTGCCCCACTCTCCATCCCCTCTCTCATAGTCAATCCCCACCCTGTAAACAATGTCCATGGCTCATGCATATTTCCTCAACTGCACCTATTCCATGGCTCCAGATTTTACCAGAGGGTCCTTCCATAGTTTCAGCTTCTAGCAGAAGACTAATATTTCTGTGATAGGATTAAACTACTGGTAGCCTCTATGTTTCACTGGCTAGAGTTGGTGTGGATTTTAGTGGCTTCTCATTTCTGGGAGTGTTCACTATCAAATGTTTGTCTCCTTAAAAGTCCTATAACTTGTGTAAAGAATTACCCGTATTAAAGATGCTCTGTAGTAAATATATGAGTGCTATTTTCTGTTTTTATTCTGGCTAATACAGATGCTGTTCATAATAATAGAGAGCTAGTGACTTCAGTAATTTGTTGAGTTGAATAAATGATAGAGTATTGACCTCCTACTTATCTATTAACGTACTAGAAAGGGTACAACCAAAAGACAACATCATTCTTAACATAATAAATATGATATATGAATAATCCACAACTACTTTGTGTAAATTGTGAAATACTGAAGGCTTTTTTTCTATGATCAAGAGCAAAACTAGAATTCCCACTTTCACTATTTATATTCAACAAAATACTGAAAGTTTTTGGCCAGAGAAATTAGACAAGAAAAAAAAAAAAAAGGCATTCAGATCGGAAAAGAAAAAGTAAAATTATCTTTCCAAGTAAAAAAATCTTATAAATAGAAAACTACAAAGATCTCTCTTCCTCTCCACCCCTTCTCTTACACACATATACTCACACATTTTAGACTTAATGAACATATTTAGAAAAATTGCAGTACTCAAAATTAACATGCAAGAATTAGTTGCCTTTCTATACACTAACAATGAATGATCTGAAAAAGAAATTGCACAAGCTATTCCTCTGACAATACTATCAAAAATAATAAAATAAACCTAAGCACTGAAAACTGCACAAAATTGCTTAAAGAAATCATTAAAAACAAAAATAAATGGAAATGCATCATATATTCATGGGGTAGATTACTTAATAATGTTAATGTGCCAGTACTACCCAAATGATCTACAGATTTAATGCAATTTCTATCAAAGTTGCAATGACATTTTTTGCAGAAATATAAAACCCTATATGAAATTTCAAGACCTCCAAATATTTAAAAATATATTGGAAAAAAAAAAAGAACAGAATTGAATGTTTTGTACTTCATGATTTCAAAACTTACTATATAGCTATGATAATAAAACTAGTATTATATTGGTAAAAAGGCAGGCATATAGACAAGACACCATTTCACATCCATAAAGATGGCTATTATTTAAAAAATAAAAGAAAGGAAAGAACAATTATTGGTGTGAATGTGTAAAAAAATGGAAGGAACATTTGTGTATTTCTAGTAGGAATGTAAAGTGATAGTACTGCTACAAAAAATGCATGACATTTATTTTAAAATTTAAACATAAAATTATTACCATTTGATCCATCAATTTTACTTCTGGATATATACCTCAAAGAAATTTTTAAAAAGTATTCAAACAGATTATATGTATACTTATGTTTATATCAGCATTATTCACAATCCCTTAAAGGTAGAAACACACCAAATGTTATCTACAGATGGATGAATGGAAGAACAAAAATAAATTCAAGTGACATTAAAAGGGAAGGAATTTCTAATACATGCTAAAACAAAGATGAATCTTGAAGATATTATGCTAAATGAGGTTGCCAGTCAAAAAAGGAAAAATATTGCATGGTTCCATTTATGTGAGGCCCATAAAGTAGCTAAATTCATAGAAACAGCAGTAGAATGGTAGTTGTCAGAAGACATGAAGAAGTGGGAATGGGAATTTAGTGTTTTATGAATATGGAGTTTCAATTGGGAAAGATTAAAAAAAGCTCTAGGAATGGATGGTGATGCTGGTTGCACAACTATATGATTGTACTAATTCCATTGAACTATATAATTAAAAGTTGTTAGAGTAATACATTTTATCTTGTGTATATTTCACCACAATTTTAAAAACCACTAGTGAGATGCTCTGTATTTATATTCCATTATAATGCTAAAAACATGACTGGTAAACTTTGGTTAGTGTGGCTCAATAGACTGAGGTATGACCTGTGAACTAAAGGGTCTCTGAATCAATTCCCAGTCAAGACACATGCGTGGGTTGCAGGCCAGGTTCTCAGCTGGGAAATGTGAAAGGCAACTTTACATTGATGATTCTTCCCTTTCTCCCTCCTTTCATCTTTCTCTAAAATTAAATAAGATATTAAAAAATATAAGTGGTAATATTAGATAAAGCAGCTAATTATTTTCATTACATTATTTCTTTTACTTCCATTATTCTTTTTGTTAACATTAAAAAAATTGTTGTTCCATTACAGTTGTCCCATTTTTTTCTGTTGCTCTTCCCTGTACTTCCATTTATTCTTTTACTTTTAATTTAATTTTATTGTTGTATTACATTAATCTCATTTTCCTCTGCTCTCCCCTTCCCCATATTCTTAAGCTAACTCTTTTACTGATTCAACTAAAATCAAGCAACTTTGACCATTAGTATTCTAAAACATGTTCCTGTATTTTCTTGGTCCTTACTCCATACACAGTGGGGCTGAGAAAAGGGGGAACCAAAAGGCACATATTTGCAATAAAAATATGGATATGTGCAGGCACATTTTCCCCAAAATGATGAGTGAAAATGGAAAAACCAGCTGTGGAGTAGAGACAAGAATAACTCAGACATGGGATCCACACATGACCAAAGCCTTAAGACCAGCTTCTTGGGTTGGCAGGTGGAAAACATAGTGCAGAATGAAGGCATAGGATACAGCAATGAGAATGGCATCATGTGAGCCAATGATTGTAGCCATACTGAGGCTGTAACATTTGGTGGCTCCTGTATCCATACACACCAGCTTTACCACAGACATGAACTCACAGTAGGTGTGGGCAATGATTTGAGTCCTGCAGTAGGGCAGCTATTTGAGCAGGGTGGGATGTGCGGAAAAGAAGACTACAACCTGAATCACCATAATGACTCCCATTATAGTAATGTGAGCATGGATGAGAACAGTGGTATGGCCCAGTGGATGACAAATGGCCACACAATGGTCAATGGCCATGGCCAGAAAGAAGCCTGATTCCATGGCAGTAAAGCTGTGGATGAAGAACATTTGGGCCAAGCAGGCATCAAAGGCAATGTCATGAGCTCCAAGCCAGAAGAGACAGAGCATGCATGGAAGAGTAGATGTGGAGAGGACCAGGACCATGACCAAGAGCATACCCAGAAAGAGGAATATAGGCTCATGGAGGCTTCGCTCTGCCCTAACCAAAGCTAGGATGGTCATGTTCCTCACCATAGCCACCACGTACATGGAGCAGAAGGGAATCCCAATCCAGACATGCAGGTGCTGTAGTCCTGGGATGCCCACCAACAAGAAGGTGACAGGTGAGGGATGAGAAATACTGAGGGGAGGCATGATGATTTTTCCTTTGATTTTTAATGGTACTCCTGACAATAGAGTTGCTACATCAAGATGATCACAACCAGATGTTAAAAAATGAGATTTTGAGCCCTGGCTGGTGGCTCAGTGGTTAAGGCACCCGGCTGTGAACCCACAGGTCACTGGTTCGATTACCAACCAGGGCACATAACCAGGTTGTAAGCCAAGTCTCTAGCCAGCTCTGTAGCTGGAGGCAGATGAAAGGCAACCATACATTGATGTCTCTCTCCCTCTCTGCGTCTCTCCCTTTTCTTAAAAACAAAATAAAACAAAACACAAAATCTTTAAAAAAATAAGGAGGTTTTGTTCAGAAGGGCCATTAATGATGTGTTAAAAACAATTCAAATTCATAATCTGGAGTATTTAAAGTCACTAGGACCAACTTAATAAAAATAGTAATAGCATACCAAATTACTGTTTTTAGAACTGTAGAAAGATAATACATCATTTCATATTATTTCAGTACTTAAAAGTAACTTTCTCCCTTTATTTCCAGTAAAAGATTCCATCTAGAGTCATACTTGTACTTAATTCAACACATACTTATTGAGCAGTTACTATGCTTTTTTTTTTTTTGAGTTCTTATAGAGTACTTCTCTCATATGAGTGAATTTTTCATAACTTGAAGTGATCAAAGCACAGGCCTCGTGAAAATTTCAAGGAGTCATTTAAAAGACCCTTAAGTGGGAAAGAGAAATAAATGGTCTCTGGACATGAGACTGAACATTTTGGCATAGCTTTTGAAGTAGGATTAACTCAGTACCTATTGTCTTTAATTGCCCCACTGCATCTGTGACTAATATGACAAAGTATTCTGGCTTCTTTTTTACTATTATTTCCTTCTATAGTGCTAACTTTAAGTAGGCATAAATTATTTTCTTTTCAACCAACCACTATATATTGTTAAGGACAATGTATTTCTCTTATTATTATTACTATTATTATTTTATTATTTTTGTATTACAGTTGTCCCAGTTTTCCATTATCCCCCATTTTTCTGCCCTGGGACACCTACCCTATTCCCTCTCCCATAGTCAATCCACACCTCATTGTCCATGGGTCATTATACTAGTTCCTTGACTAAACTCTTCCCTTTCTTTCCCCCATTCTCCTCCACTCACCTCTCTGATCACTATCAGTCTGTTTCTTGTTTCCATGTCTCTGGTTCCACTCTGCTGATCTGTCTGTTTTGTTCATTAGTTTCCTATATTAGGTGAAGGGCAATGTATTTCTTAACATTAACATTATCACTGCCTTTTCATCCTTATTTTTTTAGATTTCAATAATTTCACTGTGCAGGTGAATCCTAATTGCTTTTCTTAATTTCTTGATCCAGAACCCACATTCTAACCCATGCTCAACAATTTATTCCCTGGATTGGTAAATTGATCTAATGTTGTCTGAAAAGTCAGTCACTGACTAAAATAGATTTCTCCCCATACTTCTTCCCATAGTTCCAATGAACATCAACTCTCCATGGCAGAGATTTACTGGGATACAGTATCATATGAGCATTATGCAGGGAGTTGAAAGGTTAAACAAAAGGGGTGTTAAGTCACTGCAAATACTTCAAACTTAGAGAAAATCGTGGTTACTAAGTTCTTATTTTTCCCATCTCCCAGCAAGACAGTGCTTGGTACTTGGGTAGTACTGCTACTATCTCTTAAAGAGAATCCAATTTCCCTGTCTCAAACTAATAATTATAAATTTAATAGGTGCTAATAAGAACTTACAAAAAAAAAAAAAGAACTTACACAGTTACCTCTACCTATGCTTTCAAGAATCATGCCAACACACTTACTTTCTCTAAATATCATTAACGAAGGAAATATTTTCTAGATTTTTACATGTACATTTCTGAGCTTATCATAGTAAAAAAAACTATTAAATAATGCAAAGATGGCTATTTTATTATTTAGCTTTAAATAATGAATTATACTTGAAGCGAGTAATTTATAAGGCAAAAAACTTACCCAAGATGGGAGGGAAGGATGAGTTATGTGGAAATGACTGTTAAGCAATCAAATTAAGTTTAATCAAGAAAAGCCTTCTTCGGTTAATAGTATTTGGGTTGGAATGTGAAGAATATATGACTTCAGCCCATGGAATTTGAATAAAGATGAGTAAGTATTGATTTAGATAAACCTTCCCTATCTATCTACCTTACTATCTATCTTCTACATACACATGCATACACATAAACATCAGGAAGGACAATTATGATGTAATGAATTAAAATGTAATGGAATTGGAATTCAAAGATGACAAAGACCCAAGTAAGATGAAATTCTATGGGTAAAGAAAGGTTCCCACATATTCATGTGAAATCACATAACCAATAGAAAATTTTATAACCTTATCTGTAATTAGAGGCTGTCACTTATTAGATGCTCAGTAAGTCTATGTTGGAGGTATAAATACAATACAGAGCTCTGCAAGAACTGAATTGCGAAGTGAAAAGGCATGCATGCTCTAATTTCCAAAATATGTGTGATATAATCATTGGGATGCCATCTCCCCAGAAGTGCCAACCTGTAGTTGAGTCCAAACATCATGAGGTATCCATATTTTTGGTCATTAATAGATTCATACAAGATAAAATATGGTCAAAATGAGAGAGAATCTTTGCTTCTATAATACTCTTAAATAAGACCTTTGCTCCCTAGAATTTAAATTTTTATTAATTTAATTCATAGAGAATGAGAAACACATTTCCTCTGTTTCAAAGTGTTATATCTCCTCCCTTGAATCTAGGCCATTTGTAAAAAAAAGAAAAAAGAAAAGAAAAAGGAAAAAGGTTTTGTTTGAGGGAGTCCCATATCCTTTAAAATTTTCCCTGTAACACTCATACTATCTCTCTACATCTGTCTCCATTTTCATAAAAATCTTAATTAGCTCATACAGAAACTGATTCAGAGCAAAGAGGCAAACTAAAAATGGAGCTTCTATATGTAGTAACTTCAAAGAGATAATCTCAGAGGATAAACAAAAATAAAGCCTGAAACAAGCCCTGGGTGGTAGCACAGTGGATAAGGCGCCAGCTTGTGAACCCAAAGGTCACTGGTTCGATTCCCCAGCCAGGGCACATACCCAGGTTTCAAGCCAGGTCTCTAGCCAGGTCTGTAGCTGGAAGCAGGTGAAAGGCAACCAAACATTGATGTTTCCCTCCCTTTCTTCCTCCCTCCCTGCCCTTCTCTCTAAAAATAATGAATAAAATCTTAAAACAAAACAAAACAAAAACCCTGAAACAAAGAGGTCTTTATGGAATCACTGGGAGAAGGGGCAGTGTTTGTATGTTGATAATTGATCAACTTCCTAATTTCAGGGATCGTAATTTACCTGTGCAGTCACTCAGGTTTATAGATAAAGATAGAGCCAGCCTTCATTATTTTGATGTAATTATCCATCAATTAAGAATACCAGGTTTAATGGGAACTGAAAAGACACAGAGGACATTCTTTTTTTCCTTAAATACACCAACTGCATTCCAATGTCAACTTGGGACATAACCTTTGCAGGCCAGAAAAGAATTAAATGATATATTTAAAGTGTTAGGAGGGAAAATTAAAAAAACAAAACAAAACATATCTGGTAAAATGCCCTTCAAAAATAAGGAAAAATAAGATATTCTTAGATAAACAAAAGTTAAAGAAGTTTAAAAAAATTTTTTTTTCCATTTTAAATTTTATTTTACTATTTCCAGAGAGAGGGGAAGGGAGAGAGGCATAGAGGGAGAGAGACATCGATGTATGGTTGCCTTTTAACCTGCCTCCAGCCACAGAGCAGGCTAGAGACCTGGCTTGCAACCTGGTTATGTGTCCTGACTGGGGAATTGAACCAGCAACCTTTGGATTCACAGGCCGGTGCCTTACCCACTGTGCTACCAGCCAGGACTGAAGGTTTTTTTTTTGTTTTGTTTTGTTTTAAGAAGTTTGTTTTTACTACTAGATCTACTCTATAAGAAATGTAAAGGGAATTTTTTATTTTGATATTAAAGAAAGCTAGAGAGTAACTCAAACCTATACAAAAATATTAAGTTCTGTAATAAAGATTAATACATACATATATATAAAAACTAGCATCATCATAATTTTGTTTCATAATGCCACTTCTTATTTTCCTACAAAATTCAGAAGACAAAAGCACAAGCATAATTATAAACCTATATGAATGGGTGCATAATATATGAAGATGTAATTTGTCACATTAATAATGAAGTGTAGGGATGGAGCTCTAAAGAAGTAGAGCTTTTGTATGTGATTGAAGTTGAGTTGCTATAATTTTAAAATATTTTTATTGATTGATTTTTAAAGAGACAGGGCCAGAGAGAGAATACAATTTGTCATTCCACTTTATTTATGCATTTAGTGGTTGCTACCTGTATGTTCGCTATCTGGGGAACTGGGGTTCAAACCTTCAAACTTGGCATTTTGGGAAGATGCTTTCACCAACTAAGCTACCCATCTGGGACCAATCAGTTTTAAATATACTGCTATAAAACTAGGATATTATATATAATAATATATATATATATATATATATATATATATAATAATATATATATATATAATCCCCATGCCAAACACAGAGGACATATAAACTACACAAAAAGGAAATAAGGACTCAGAAGTTGTCATTAAAGAGTCAGCTAAATACGAAGGAATGCAACATGGGGGGAAAAGAAGGATAAAAAGAGTTAATAAGACATACAGAAAATAAGTCACAAAAATAGCAAAAGTAAATCCTTCCTTATGAGTAACTACTTTGAAGGTAAATGTTTTAAATTCTCTGGTCAAAACTTATAGAGTGGCAGAATGAACTACAACACTGAGAGATAGACAAATGGGACCTTAAAAATTGACACTGCTCTAACAACCGTAAAATGTTGAAACAACTGAAAAATAAACAGCTCTTCTTATATCTGTAAGACAAGTGAGGTCACAGGGCAACCCGCTGCCCTCCACCCCCACTCCAAATGAAAGAAACCAGTAAATGAAGACAGAGAATCACAATTTACCAAAGTAGAAGTTTAAATGGGAAGCAGTGTCAGTGCAGGGACATGAACTGGAATTAACTAGTTTCTGGAGGCTTGGTGTAAGGAAGCCTATGAGATAAACACTAGGGGGATCCAGTCAATGTTGAGTCCTACAGTTTTGTGAGTTTCGCCTCTTGGAGCTCACCATGTCCTCTGAGGGATATCACAGAAAAATCCCCTCATGCTTTTGACAGGGTGAAGGGAAAATAAACCATTCTGGAAAATACCAGATCATTCTATTCTTCATAACAAGGTTTGCCCTCAGGAAAAATTATTTAACCAGACTCTTACCTGCTGGATTTTATTATGGTCTAACTGATCTGGGGGAAGAAAAATAATTCCACCTGAAAGTAAGCAGAAGAAAGGAATAATATAAATTAAAACAGAACTCACTAAATTGAAAATAGGGGACCAATAAAGAAAAATTTTTTAAAAATTACAAAGACTGTATCACGAGAAGGAAAAGTATATAAATTAATCTATAACTTGTAAGAAGATTGAATTAATGATAAAAAGACTCCCAACAAAAAAAAAGTGCAGCACCAAACAGCTTCACTGGTGAAGTTTACCAAATATTTAACAAAAAATTAACATCAATACTACTAAAACGCTTTTAAAAAATTGAAGAGGAGGAAATATTACCAAAATCATTCTTTGAGTTTTATTCTAATATGAAAATCAGAAAATCAGCATTATTTTGATATGAAACTCAGAAAAGACTATGAGAAAAGAAGGGTAGATCAATATCCCTTATAAATTCTGATGCAAAAATACTCAACAGAATACTAGGAAGCCAAATTTGCTAGCATGTAAAAGGATTATACATTATAACTGAGTGAACAATTTACTGATAGAATGCAATGCTTCTTTTCTTTTTTTCTTTTTGATTTAATCTTTATTGTACTCTTCCCCATTACCATCAGTCCCTTTATATCTCTTCCCTTCATCACCACACTGTTATCCATGAGTCTTTTTTTCTTAATCTCTCCATCCCCCAATTTCCTACCCTATTTGCTGTCATCCTGCTTTCCATCTATGAGTCTGTCCCATTTTTCTTGTTAGTTCAGTTAGGTCATTAGATTCCATATGAGTAAAATCATATGGTATCTGTCTTTCTCTGACTGACTTATTTCACTTGGCATAATGTTCACTTAGCATTTATATTCTTTTAAACAATAAATTTTTTTTTTCATTGGCTGAGTAGTATCCCACTGTGTAAATGGCCCATAGTTGTTTTATCCACTTATCTATTGATGGACACTTGGGCTGCTTCCATATCTTGGTGATTATAAGTAATGCTGCAATGAACATAGGGGTGTTTATGTTCTTTCAAATTAGTATTTTTGGTTCTTTCAGATATATTTCCAGAAGTAGAATTGTTGGGTCCTCTCTTATTGAACATAGTAATGAAAGTCTTAGCCACAGCAATCAGACAGAAAGAAGAAATAAAGGGCATTCAAATGGGGAGAAAAGAAGCAAAATTGTCATTATTTTTAGATGATATGATATTGTACATAAAAAACCCTAAAAATGATACCAAGAAAGTACTAGAACTAATAAATTCAGATTCAGAAAAGTATCAGGATACAAAATTAATATATAGAAATCAGATGCATTTTTATATGCCAATAATAAGCTAACAGAAAGGGAAATTAAGAAAACAATCCCATTCATAATTGCTACAAAAAGTGTAAAATACCTAGGAATAATACTAACCAAGAATGTAAAAGACCTGTACTCAGAAAATTATAAAACACTGAAGAAAAAAACAAAAAGAAAATACAAATAAGAGGAAGCACATACCATGTTCATGGATAGAAAGAATTAATATCATTAAAATGTCCATGCTACTCAAAACAATCTGTAGAGTCAACACAATTCCTATCAGGATTCTAATAATGTATTTCACAGAACTAGAACAAATATTTCAAAAATTTATATGGAACCACAAAAGGCCTCACATAGCAACAGTAATCCTGAGAAAAAAGAATAGTTGGAGGAATCATACTACCTAATATCAAACTATACTATATAAGTTATATAGTATAGTTATATGAACTATATAAGTTCATAGTAATCAAAACAGTCTGATACTAAGATAAAAACATACACACAGATCAATGCAACAGAGTAGAAAGCCCAGAAATAAATCCATAGGTTTACAGTCATTTAATGTTTGATAGAGGAAGCAAGCACATACAATGGGTTAAAGATAGTTTATTCAATAGTGTTGGGAATATTGGAAAGATACATACAGAAAACTAAAACTATGCCACGCACAAGAATAAATTCAAAATAGATCAAAGGCTTAAATGTTAGACCCAAAACCTAAACATCTTAGAAGCAAACATAGGCAGAAAAATTTTGGATATTGCTCATAGCAATTTTTTAATTGAATATATCTCCCCAGACAAGGGAAATAAAATAAAAAATAAACAAATGGGACTATATCAAACTAAATTTTTTTTACAGCAATGGAAAACATCAGTGAAATTAAAAGAGAACCCATAGGAGAAAATATTCACTGATACATCTGATAAGTGGTTAATATAAAAATTTATAAAGAACTTGTAAAACTCAACACCAAAAATACCAAATAGCCCAACTAAACGTAGACAAAGGACTTAAATAGACACTTCTGCAAAGGGGACATACAGATGGTCAATAGACATACAAAGATGCTTAATGCAAATTAAAACCACAATAATATATCATCTCACAGCTGTCAGAATGGCTATCATCAATAAATCAACAAACAACAAGTGCTGGCAGAGATGTGGAGAAAGGGGAACCCTCCTGTACTGTTTGTGGGAATGCAACTAAAGCAGATACAATGTAAAGCAGTATGGAGATACCTAAAAAAAAAAGAAATAATGTTTCAACATATGAAAATCAATCAATGCAATACACTATGGTAGCAAACTAAAGGGATAAAATAAAAATGCACATGGTCATTTAAATTGATACAGAAAAATGTTTTTACAATTCAAAATATTTTCATGACAAAAGCAATGAAAAAACTAGAAACAGAAGAAAACTACCTCAGTATAAAAAGGCTATAGCTGGAGGAACCCTGGAGAAAATACCATGCACACAGATGAAAAAAAAATCCAAGTTTTCCCTCTTGGTTCAAAACCAAGACAAAGATATTTGTTTTTGCAATTTCTACTCAACATAGTTACTGGAAGTCTGAGCCAGATCAGTTAGACATGGAAAAGAAATAAAAGGCTTCTAAATTGAAAAGGAAGAGGTAAAAAAGTATCTCTGTTCTCAGGTGAGATGACCTTATGTGTAGAAAACCCTAAAGATTTCCCCCTCCAAGTAGTTAGAAATAATAAAATTCAATATAGATGCAGGATACAAAGTCAATGCACAAAAATGTTGCATTTTATACAGTAACAATGAAAGTTCTAAAAAAATAAAAAGAAACGAAGTCCCACTGGCTAGGCTGAGTCAGTGCTATTAGAAATAATTGTCAACAATAAGTATATTTGCATTCAGTATAAGTAAAGATAGTGTCCATTTGTAGCATATAGAGTAAAAAGATGTCACATTCTAAAGGATATGGCTATAATTATTTTTAGTAAGTGAAAATGTGAGCTGGTAAAATATCTAAAATATAAATGTAGGAGAAAAATCATTAAATCCCAAAAAACAAAATCTTAGGATAAATATTTTTGCCCATCTGCCTTGCTAATACATCCATAAATTCATTGCTATTTCATTTGAAATGTGCTTCCAATTTATGTTGTGTGGTGCAATTAGATAATAAAATTAATAACAAAATGTTTTCCTATGTTATTACTTGCTGGAGCATTTAGGGAGGGTTCTGGTCATGAGGGTTTAATGACAACTATGTTCTTATGGAAATACCATGTCTCAGTTACATTCCCATGCTGAATAAATCTTCCTCTTTCTTGCCTTGGTTATTCCTTTCCCTGTGAAACCCCAAACCTGAAAGGAATTATCTCCACCTCCAACCTAACATGATTTCCAGCTTCATTGTCCAGGCTCCTGTCTACCTCAGGCATAAACCTCAGTCTCCATGACAGTGCAAGATCCGCAGCACCCACTCCCGCATTTGCTTCGTCCGAACTCCGTATATCAAAGGGTTGATCATGGGAGGCACAAGGAAGTAAAGATTGTCAATGATAATCTGTAGATGGGGAGCCATACGATAGCCTAAAATCTGGGCCAGAACAGAAAAGACAACAGGAGAATAAAAGAGAGCAATGACACAAAGATGAGAGCCACATGTGCTAAGAGCTTTGCCCCGTGCCTCCCAAGATGGTATCCTAAAGACAATGTGAAGGATCAATCCATATGACAGAATGACAAAAAACAGATCAAATCCCACAGATGTTACAATAACCATGAGGCTGTAGACAATGTGGTCAGAGATATCTCCACAGGCTATCTGCACCACAGCCATGAAAGCACAGTAGGAGTAAGCAATGATGTGGGTTTGGAAGCTTTTCAGTCTTTTTGTGAGGATAGGTGCTGGGGTCAGCACTGCCACTGCCCTTGCCAGGACAGCTAGTGCCATCTTCACAAGCATGTTGTTAGCAAGGATGGCTGTATATTTCAGAGGGTGCCAGATAGCCACAAATCGGTCAAAAGCCATGGCCAGGAGGATTCCAGACTCCATGACGTAAAAAAAAGGGATGAAAAACATCTGTGTGAGGCAAGCATTGAAACTGATTTCTTTGGCATTTATCCAGAAGATACCCAGCATGCGGGGCACAGTGACAGTGACTAGGGACAGGTCAACAACTGATAGCATGGCCAGGAGGAGAAACATGGGTTCATGAAGACTCTTCTCCATCCGGATGATGCATAAAATGGTGGTGTTCCCAATGACAGTAATGACAAAGACCAAGAAAAAAAACACAGAGAACCAGCCATGGGATGATTCCAACCCAGGAATTCCAGCCAGGACAAATATCAAGGGCTGAGGAATGGAGTTGTTGCAAGAGGACATTTCTACCCTGAGCTCCTCCAAGGTCTGATTCCTGGGGAGAAAGAAATAAGGGACATTTTGAAATTACTATATAATTTGCATTTAAAATACTAGATATTATAGTACTTTATGATGATAATCATAATTATATTATGTCAACTAATGATCACATAAATGCTTCACCTACTTGGGGTGAAGAGGGAGATGACCCTAGCTTAGTTTCACTGCAATGGAAGAGATAGTCTCATGGAATAAATTCACAATAAATGTGTATCAACTCCATTCTTTAGATTGCCCTATGGCTCTGATCCCATTTAATATTCAATGTGTAAAATCCTATAGGATTTTTTTCCCAGACAACAGGACCTGGGAAGAGACTCATTACAGGCAGAAGCTGGAAATCATGGTTTTCACTTCAGATGGGAAGTTGAATTTCATCATACCAAGGTCCTTAGCCCTTGAGATTAGCCATGGTACTTTAGGATTGTTCTTTGTTGATTTTTACAAAGAACCTATGAAATCCACTGATTTTTTTTTTTTTTTTTTTTTAGATTTTATTCATTATCTTTAGTGAGAAGGGCAGAGAGGGAGGAAGAAAGGGAGACGAAACATCAATGTATGGTTGCCTTTCATCTGCCTCCATCTACAGACCTGGCTGGAGACCTGGTTTGCAATCTGGTTATGTGTCCTGTCTGGGGAATTAAACCAGCACCTTTGGGTTCACAGGCTGGAGCCTATCCACTGAGTCACCAGCCAGGTCTGAAATCCACTGATCTTATACTTGAACAGTATGATAGTATTCGGGAGAAACAATATATTTTCTGTGACAAAACCAGAATCCAAAAAATCCAACAGATAATAATTTAGTATTTAAGTTCCAGTATTTTAGCATTAAAGCATGGTTGGGGAATTGGTAAAAATGAAGTTAAATTAATGGGTTGGTACATATATATGAGATTTATATGCTTTTTTATGAGGAGCATAGTTAGTGGTTAGTTGCAATATGTATTTCTGTAGAAATAAGGCTACTGTATTTGCTGAACTTTTGACCTATTTTGAATAGAAATGCATATTTAAAAATGAACAAATATTTGATAAAAGTTATAAAGAGTATACTTAATCAACAGATTAAAAGTACAAAACAAACAAGTGTATAATATATACAAAAATAAGGTAGAGAAATAAGGCTTTTTGTTATTAATATGAATGAAATTAAATTTCACTATTAAGGTTTAACTCCTCATTTTGCTAGAAATATTCCAGCTATATAATATTTAAAAGAACCACAAAAAGAAAAATTTCAATTAAGTTTAAAATAAGCTTTTAAAAGTTTATTTAAAAAAATGTTGCAGAGCTACTTACAGATATAATTTGTACAGATACAAATTGCTACTGCTTGCTCCAAAATATACAGTTTAAAACAATTTAATTTTCTGTGATCATAAGCAAAACTAAAACTGAAATTAAGATGAAAAATGTGACACAAAGTTGTTTTAAAAATAAAAGTACAATACTATTAATATTGTGTCCTTTTGTTTTAGTTGCTGATGAACTTGGACTATTTGTCTTTTATGGTAATTAATTTACTCTAAATATTTAAGGGCACAGTATAGAATGACATATTTGTTAAAATACCACAAATACATTATAAAAATTAAGCTGTTCAGATCTAAGTATTTCATATGTCAACTGCAATTTGTAAAAGGCACACCATAGCTGAATGATAGGTAGGTCACCTGGAATTTAACTTGGTATAGAAAAAATAGCAAGGTCTTTGAGATAATATAAATCTGAGATACAATTTCAGCCCTGCCACTTCTTTTATGTAATTTGATGAAGCAGTTTAAGGCATTGGATCTCATTTCTTCATCTCAAAAGTGGAATGAGACTTAACTTAAATGTTGTAACATAAGTTAATCTATTATTAAATTACATCATTGTATAAAATATGCAAAATTCCTGACATAATTCCTTGAACATTTTGGTGCTTTATGTATTCAAAGTTGTTTTCTTTTCCTATGGAGTCCAAAATTTAAATGAGAGATGCAAAAATAATGTTCTTTTTGTTTTTTTGTTTTTCAAGAGGACTGTAACTAAGATAATTAATAGCCTTGAATTGACAACCTAAGAAGAAAGATTTGATGGTCCTGGTAATTTTATTCTCAAATATTTTTAGATTTATTATACATTTGAGTGAAAAACGTATTTAGTGTCCCCAGAGAAACTCCACCAAATAAAAGACACTAACTTTTTAATTTTTTACTTTTATTTTATTTGTATTATTTATTTATTTTTTCAATGTATGGTGGTCTTTCCCTGCCTCCAGCTACAGACCTGGTTGGAGACCTGGCTTGCAACCTGGTTATGTGCCCTGGCTGGGAACTGAACCAGAGACCTTTGGGTTTGTAGGCTGATGCCCATCCACTGAGCCATCAGCCAGGGCTTAAATGCTAATTTCTTTTAAAGGTGTATATATATATATATATATATATATATATATATATAATATTATATATATATATATATTAAAATTTTATTGTTGTTGTATTACATCCATCCCCTTTTAAAGGTATATTTTAATTTAATAGGAGAACGAACCCAATGACAAAATCAAACAGAAAAGGTTCTCCATGGAATCAAAGCTCATTATTAGGTAAAAATTGAATGATCATCTATGAAAAATACTGCATGTGGTTGGGGCATTAGGATATTGTTAGAGCTTTAAGCAACATGGTAAAGTGTTGGCAGAGCTATCAGAAATGACTGCCAGCAACAGCTATAATGACATTAATTATGAATAAAGAGACCATCAATTTAGGTGTAAAAATTAGGAAGACAGTTATTATTTTCTAAAGAATGTCACCTGGATATTCTAAAAATTGCAGATCCCAACCATGGCCTTAAAGGAATTGGTGATTGTTATTTAGGAATCTTTTTTTCCTATATGATTTTGTATCCTAGAATTTTCTACTCTTTTCCCTCCCTCTTTTTTCTCTCTTCCAAGGATGGTACCTGTAGATTGTTGTGAGTCTGGTCACAGTTTGCTGGGGCTGGGACTGGGACCAGCAAAGCAACTGTCCACTTACCGTATGGGAAAAATCTGTGGATGTTCAAAATAAAATGGAGTGTCTGAGCTGGAGGCAGATTTATGCTGGTTTGCCCTCCCCCCACCTCTGACTCCCTGCGTCTCTAGAGGACTGTGTGTGGGCAAAGTGCTTAGTTAGCTTAGATATTCTGGGGAACAAAGCCTAGAGCTAGTCATTGAGGATTGCACATTTGGTTACAGTGACAGGAGAGTAGACTTCAGGTGGTGAGCACACAATGGAGTATACAGAGATTGTATTATAAAGTTGTACATCTGGAACATTTACGTAAGGCTATCAAACAATGTTATTCTATACATTTAATTAAAAATTTTAAAAAGAATATGTTTCGGGGTACTGTAAAACTAATTGTTGCTGTGTTAGGGAGATGAAGTGTATTGTTTAGGAACCTAGGAAGAAGAGTTAGGACTGGGAAATCATTTAGCCTGAAATTAAAGAACATTTGGAGTAAAAGAAGACAGAGCTATTTGCAGCTGTAATTATATACTGATTGCTATAGCTTGCTTCAAAATCAATTGTTTAAAACATTTTAATTCCCTGTGATTTTGGGGGCTTATATGCAAAGCTTAAACAGATATTAAAAGTCTTGATTTCCTAGATGCAATTAGGATCCACAAAAAGCTGAAAAATGTATGCTCTAAGTAAATTTTAATTAACTAAATTAGGACCATTGCTTGGTAAATAAGATATAGAAAAGAAACATAGGGATGTGAGATTAAAGTAGAAGAAATTGAGAAGCTTTAGAAAAAAATGCACAATACCATGTTGAAGAGAGGGTGAGTTTCAGAGAGACTCTTAGCAGTAGTCAGAGGCTTAACTTGAGAGTAAATGTAAAAGAGGGAGAAAAATTGTTGAGGAATTCTTAAGGAATTTTGTTGGAGAAAGTGGTCAAATATAAACATCCTGGAGGTAGTGATTGGGGCTCTCTTTGTTCACTGTTATTTCTTTGGGGCCTGGTAAATTGTAGGTCTTCAAATATTTTGTATGAAAAATGCACAACACACACACACACACACACTTCATCCATCATCCACTCTAGTCTGTAGACCTGGAATGATATTGCAAAGAAACGCAGCAATCACACAATCTGTAAGCTTGTCAAAGTCTTCAATTAACCCATATTCCACAGCCTAAACTACAATATATTCAGAGTCTCAAATCTATTTAATTCTTTCCATTATGACTACAATCTGGATCAAATCATTATCATATTGACTTAGATATTTTTATAACCTTCAATAAGGCCGTTTGCATTTATTGCTTTCATTTGTTGTCTCAACTTATTTTACTCATGGCAGTCACATGATTTTTTGCAATAAATTTAGATGTCACCCATCGACTTATTTGACACATGTAGTAAGAATTGTTCATGTCCAGGAACCAATCCAAAATCACCTGGTGCATTTCAGTTATCATAACTCGTTGGCATTTCTTCATCTGGATCAGTCTTAGTCTTTCTTTTTTCCTCTCAACTTGAACATTTTGAAGAGATGGGGTGAGTAATTTTGATGAATATAGCTCTATTTGGGTCTGTCTGTTGCTTCATTCGATTCAGAAATACCCTAGAAGGTGACACTATGTTCTTCTCATTGATCCTATACAATAGCAGGCTGTTGTGACTTATTTCCATATTGGTGATGTTAAGTGTAACCACCAAAACCTGAATATGTCCTTCAAGTCTCTCTATTGTAAGGCATTATTTCCCCCTTTGTAATAAATAACTAACCTATTATGTCAAACTTAACTTTTTTTCCCACTTCTTTTGGTCTTTTCATCTTCAGCCCAAGGGCAGTGAAACTACTGTGGCTTGAAGTTACTTCGATTCTTTCTTTTCTACTTTTCTTTAATATGGTTGTTACCCATTTGTTGTATCATTTAGTTTATTTGTTTCTATTTGTTTCCAATTTGGAAATTAAAAAAAAAAATTTCCTTCTGTAACTATTAGCATTTTAAATATAACGTGTCTAGATGTAGGCCTCTTTGGATTAATTTTGTTAGGGACTTCCTGTTTTTCTTGGACCTGAATGTCTACTTCCTTCACCAGGTTGGGAAATTTTTAGGCCATTATTTAAGTTGGTTTTCTGTCCCTTTTTCACTCCCTTCTCCCTCTGGGATCCCTATGGTTCAATATTGGTATGTTTGATGTTGGCCCAGAAGTTGCTTAAATTGTTTTCATTTTTTAAATTCCTTTATCTTTTTGCTGCTCTTCATTGGTGTTTTCTGCTACCTTGTCTTCCAAATCACCGATAGGGTCCTCTGCTTCATCTAATCTGCCATTGATTCCTGATAATGTATTCTTCATTTCAGTTATTGTATTCATTTCTGACTGGGTCTTTGTTTTATATTTTCTATCTTTAATTTATATTTTACATCTCTTTGTTGAAGTTCTCATTGAGATCATTGAGCATCCTTATAACTAGTGCTTTTTAACTCTTTATTTGATAGATTTGTTGTCCCTGTTTCATTTAGTTCTTTTTATAGGGGAGGAGGTTGTCTTGGTCTTTCATTTGGAACATATTTCTCTGTCTCCTCATTTGATTGTTTCTCTGTGTATGTTTCTATGAATTAGGTGAAATAACAACCTCTGCTGGTCTTGAAGGAGTGACCTTATATAGGATCTGCCTTTTTTCAGACTTTGTGTGCCAGGCATCTTTTGGCAGGCCAACTAGAGCTGGCGGGTGCATGAACCATAGGGAAGCAACCTGCACTGGGACCACCTTGGCAGGCCAGTTGGTAGTCCTAGGAGCAAGCCCATGGAGACTTGGAGAGGGTTGGAGGTACAGGGATTTCTGGAAGTAAGCCCTTGAGGCTGTAGCTGAAGCAGGTGTAGTCTGCAATGTTTTGGGCTCAGGTTACACCCCTGGCAGGATCTCTGCTAGAGTGGGTGCAAGTCATGTAACTGGAAGCTACAGTTGGAGCAGGTGACATGGATCTCTCTCTCTCTCTCTTTCCCTTCCTTCCTCCTCTTTTCCTCTCTCTTTGATTGTGCAGAAGCTGTTCATTCAGCCCTCAGTTTTTCTCCAGGGGGAATTGCTCTGTTTGTAGGTGCAAATTTATTATGTTCCTTGGAAAAAATGAGTTCAGGCTCTTCCTATGCTGCCATCTTGGACCAGAAGCCCACAATGATCTTTTTAAAACACAAAGCTGATTATGTCATTCCAGTGCATAAAACTTACATTGTCCTCCTCTTGCTTTTAGGATAAAACTAAGAATCTTTAGCATGAACTACACACCCTTGCATGCCTTACTCAGCAACTTTTCATCTCATCCTCTGTATTTCCATCCATGAAATGGATTTTCTTAGTTCTTCCAATGTATGACACTCCTTTCTATCTTAAGACCCACACATGTTCACATATCCTATTCTCTCTCCCTGCAACATCACTACCCTGTTTCAGACCTCTCTTCTTCAGCTTGTTAACTCTCATTTAGCACTCAAATAAATGCCAATTTTAAGGAAGCTTTCCTTAATTTCCCTAGACTACATGAAAACCCCCTGTTATGTGCCCTTTTAGAAATCTGTATCATTACTTGGCAGCACTTAATATCCAGTGTAATTATGCATTTAAGTATCACTTGATTATGTTACTTCCACCAGAATATAAACTCCTTGAGACATAGCCTTCTCTTTTGCTTACTTCTCCTCAGAATCTAGCACAAACTGGCACATTTCAGCCATTCTATAATTCAATTTTGTTGTATGAACATATAACATATAAATAAGTTACATATCTTCCTCATCTTGACTAAAATTTAAGATAGAGTTTTTGAATATTTAGTTTTGTGTTTGTTACTCTTGTTGAACATTTCTACTTTAGGATTCATTGGTAGATAGCTTGTAAGTATGACTTCTTATTTCACATTTCCAAACTTAACATATAAACAACCCTGATACTTGTCAGGAAATACATTACAATGAAAATTCATAATTCATGGTACTCCAAATAAAAGAAAACATAGCAAGCAGGTCCATATTTGACTGTTCATCTTCAGAAAATATCCAACACAATGGCAATAGTCTCAAAGTTTACATTTCCCCAGGGATCCTCTTTAACTTAGGAGAGATCTGTCCCTATTCCTATTGTCATTGTAATTTTCTTCATTATCTTACAAAAAGATCATTAAACCTATCCTTATGGTTTTAATTTGGGTACCTTATTTATAAGCATCACAAAATTAGGAGTTCTAAAATATATGACACATTAATTCAGACATCTTATGGTTCATTCATTCCTTTAGAACAGGGGCGTCAAACTCACTTTCACCAGGGGCCACTTCAGTCTTGCGGTTGCCTTCAAAGGGCTGAATGTAATTTTAAGACTGTGGAACTAACTATTCCTAAACAGGTGAGGGAACTGGATAGAAACAAGGTGCTAGGCCAAAGGTACCAGGCCAGATAAAACAAAGTGGAGGGCCAGATTCAGCCCTTGGGTCTTGTGTTTGCTGCCTGTGCTTTAGAATATTCATTTAACACATAGAGGATCCTGAGAGGTATTGGTGATAAAAAGTAAATAAAGTATAGTCTTTATACATGGGACTGAGTGCTTTTACGTTTATTTAAATCCAGTTTATACTACTTAATCAATACGTATGTGATATAAGCAAATTATGTAATCTTTCTGAGTTTAAGTTTATCATTTGTAAAATCAGCCTATACTCTGGTGATTATGGTGATGATATATCCATACCAGTATGTGTGTGAACATGATATATACATATGTCTCACAAAGATTGTCATATAATAAATATAAAAATTATACTCTTTTATGATAATCTATAGTTAGGTAGCATTTATTTATTAAAGGCTTAACTGTGTGACACTATTTTAAGTGTCTTTCTTTTATACTTTTACTTATTTAAACCTTAAAATTTTATAGAGAAGGAAATCTTATGATCTCCATTTTATTGATTATGACAACAAGGCCCAGAAAAGTCCTGGATATACATAGACAGTAAGTGGCAGAGATAGAAGAGGAATCTAGTCACAGAGATCGAAGATGAATCTAGTCACTCTAACTCTACAGCTAGTGCACTTAACCTCTATCAATAATAACTTAATTGATAAAAGCATATTAAGAATTAACTATGATATATTGTGACATTTCTTTATAATAATGGTAGGTACAGGTTTTAGATAGTTTTACTTGGGAAATAAACTTTCTGATAAGGTGAGGGAGTTTAAACAAGTGTTGTACCTTGAAGAATAGTTAAATTCTTTGTAGGTAAGAAGGTGTCTGGACAGAGAGAAAAATTCTGAGCAAAACCATTAAGATATAAAAAGACCTATTATTTGAATGAATGTTGGAGTCTTTGCAAATAGAACAGAGAGTGCAAGGGATTTATAAGAATGACAAGAGAAACAGCAGAAAGGTAATTCATAAAACTTTAATACAGTAATCTCTGGAAATGCTTATTGTAATATTGAACTTTTTCACATTATTGTTTTAACAACTTTTTATATATGTCCATTCTTGAGAAAATAACCTACAAGTGTTTATTTTATTCAGAGGACATGAGCCTTGTTATGTTGACTTTTCTATTGGAATATTGAGTAATCATTAATTTTTCAGTTGCAGACAATCCCTGTGGAATATTTTGAAGTTCTTTTGAGTTTATTCACTTTTTAAGTCATTTCTTATTGGAACATACACTACTACCGCCTATTACACCACACAAGAGCAGTAGCAGCAGGGAGCAGAAGGGGAGTCCTTTCAAATGCATCAATTTCTAAATAAGCTCCCTATAATTTAGGTGCACACAAATACAATATGCCTAATAGTTTCATTAGAATTGGGGAATTTCTGTTATGTGTGGTCATACTTCCTTATTGATCTGATAAAAAGTTTGATTTCAGCAAGAGAAAATATCATGATTGAGAAAGAGATTATTTGTACTCTTCTCTTCCCATCCTGTTACTATCTCTGCAAACAATTTCAACATAATTAGGAAAACTTTATCCTCAGAAAACTTAGTACATAGTTTCGAATTTTCTTTGTCCTAACACCATAAACAATGGGGTTAAGAAAAGGTGGGACCAGAAGGTACATATTAGCAATGAAGATATGAATATGGGGGGCCACATTGTGGCCAAAACGGTGAGTGAGGAAGGTAAAGACAGCAGTGGAGTAGAAAACAAGGATGACACAGACATGAGAGCCACATGTGCCTAGAGCTTTAAGACTTGCTTCCCGTGATGGAAGGCGAAAGACTGCATGGAGGATTAGAATATAAGAGAGAGCAATGAAAAAGCCATCACAGGAACCAATGACAGAGGCTACACTGAGGCTGTAACGCTTGGTGGCTTCTGTGTTCACACATGCCAGCTTCACCACAGCCATGAACTCACAGTAGGTGTGGGCAATGATTCGAGTCCTGCAGTAGGGCAGCTGTTTGAGCAGGATGGGATGTGGGGAAAAAAAGGCTACTCCCCGGAGTACAATGGAAGCTCCCATTTTGGCAATGTCAGCATGGGTGAGAATGGTGGTATGGCGCAATGGATGACAAATGGCCACATAACGGTCAATGGCCATGGCCAAAAAGAAGCCTGATTCCATGGCAGTAAAGCTGTGGATGAAGAACATTTGGGCCAAGCAGGCATCAAAGGTAATGTTGTGGGCTCCAAGCCAGAAGAGACAGAGCATGCGGGGCAGCGTAGATGTGGAAAGGACCAGGTCTGTGACCGAGAGCATACACAGAAAGAGGAACATAGGCTCATGAAGGCTTCGCTCTGCCCTCACCACAGCCAGGATGGTTATGTTCCCCACCACAGCCACTACATACATGGAGCAGAAGGGAATCCCAATCCAGACATGCAGGTGCTGTAGTCCTGGGATGCCCACCAGCAAGAAGGTGTTTGGAGATGTTTGAGATTTATTGGCTGGACTCATTGTGCTGCTGCGTTCTGTCTTTTATAGACGGAATCTTCCTTTTTAGGGCAAAAGTTTTCTGCCAAGATCATCACACCAAATCTGGCAACAAATGAAAGATACATCTGCAAAACCCCAAACATCATGTTAGAAAACATGAAGGGTTGTGATTTATAGTGAACAAAATTACAAACACTAGGTAAAAACTACATAACCGGACATGAACTACTTACCATAAATCAAGTCATAAATCTCCCAAATTTATTTAAAAAAAAACAAAATGAACCAAAAAAAAAAAAAATCCCAACACCATTAACATGTACGTACAATAAAATTCAATATCACCTTTTGAATTCTTGCTCTGATTTAATCCTAAATTGAATTTAGTTTTTGATAGAAACATCTGGTATTATCAATAGAATAAATCTTAAAATTCATCTAGCCTAACTTCCTTCTTTTTTACATTAATTTTAGCACCAGGGAATGGAGGCAGGGAGGAAGAGAAATATAATGTGTTTGAGAAACATCAATCAGTTTCCTCTCACACATCCTCCACAGGGACCTGGCCCATGACCCAATTAGGCATGTGCCCTAATTGGAAACCAAATCAGTGACCTCTTGCTTTGTGGGACAATGCTCAATTGCTTAGTTAAGCCTATCAGGGCCCAACTTCCTTTTTTAATGTTATCCTAAAATATAATTTTCTAGCTAATACCTGAGTACTTTCAATTATGGCTACTCATTTCTTAGACTGTCTATTATATGTCCTAGCATTATCGTAGAACCAAACCTCTGGAGCCATGAAATAGTATTACTCTTTTGTATGGTGACAATTTTCATAGACTCAACAGTCTTCTACATAGAAGTCTTCAAAAAAGTTGAAGTTTTTCTTATGCTGTCACTATGTCTTCTCCTTTTCTATGAAACATTTCCAGTTAATATACCTACTTATTTTAAGTTTAATGCTAAAAAAAAATCCTAACTCCCTACTTCTTCTGTATATTCCCCAATGTACCTAGTTCTTTTATTTCTTGCATCTAAACCTATTAGTCACTAGAGAGACCCATCCATGTACTTGGTATCTCTTTTGATTTATACACTGTTAGTGTGACTTTAGTTCATATAATGTTTTTTTAAAAGATTTTATTTATTATTTTTAGAAAGAGGGGAAGGGAGAAAGACATGACATCAATATATGGTTTCTTTTCACCTGTCTCCAGCTATGGACCTGGCTGGAGACCTGGCTTGCAACCTAGTTATGTGCCCTGGATGGGGAATTGAACCAGTGACCTTTGGGTTCACAGGCCAGCGCCTTATCCACTGTGCCACCAGCCAGAACTCAGTTCATATAATTTTTTACATGAAGTAAGGAAGAAAGTAATACTTAGTGATCTTAATATAGAAATGACATTGTCTAGAATCTCAGTAGATGTTAATTTTTACCTGGAAAAAAAAAAAAGAAAAGCTAAACACTGTCTTTCCAATTTTACCAATTAGGGAAAAAAAAAGCCCAGTGTTACAAGTAATACAAAGAATTTTCATAATTTTTAAAGTCATATTTTCAAGAATATTTTAAAATAGGAGCTTAAAAATGGCCTTTTTATTTACTTTTATTTTTTAAACATTTCTATTGATTGATTTTGGAGAAAGAGAGGGAAGGAGGGGGAGAAAGAATGATTTGTTGTCCCACTTATTCATGAATTTATTGGTTATAATTGTACATGTTCTGACTGAGTATCTAACCCCCAACCTTGGCATATAGGGATGATGCTCTAACCAATTGAGCTACAGGGCCATGGCTAACCTTTTATTTAAACTTGATAACTTAAATAATATATTTAGATAATACTTTAAAATAATTATTACCATGCATTTTTTCCATTGTTGAAGCTCACAGGGCCCCTTTAATTTTTATAATACTATGCAAAGGCTCCTACAGGCACTCCACATCAATGCTCAAATAATTACATTCACGTATTAACAGATATATGTATATAACCTTATATTTAAAAGTGCAAGCAAAACACTCAGTTTTACTTAAGAACAAATCCTGATTACTTTCAGAATTATTAGTTTTTCTTTAGGACAGAAACCCAGGTCTGGGTGTGGAAGTGGTGGAAAGCGATGCCAACAATCTGTTAGAAAATCCATTTAGGAGAAATTTTTATGTTCCATGCAATTTTAGTCTTGAAAGCTTTCTCTATGTTGTACAGTCTCTTATTTGTATAGGCTTACTGGTTTGAAGATAAACTACATCATGTAGTTAACAATAGTTAATGTGACTAAGAATGTAATTGTCTAGAGACTTTTGAAAATAAAAAAAGAGAGAAATGGGTGGTTGTGGCTTGGCTTTCTCCAAATAAACAGACATTTTTTCACCTTATTCCTAAATTGTCTTCTTCCTGCAACTGTTGCTTAATCAAATTTCATGCAGAGTGGAAAGAAATGTTTCTTTGCTCACCGCTTTCTCTGACTTCAAAGCCTGTCTTAGTCAAACATTGTTAATATTATTTTAATTCTAATTCACAATATCTGTGGCCTTATGCTCCCTATATTTTAGCTAATCAATAGGTAGCTGTATTCGTATCAGTCATAAGAGAAAGGGTCAATTTCACCTTTTTACTATATTGTATGCTTACAATACTTATTTTTTACTAAGGGTTTTCAAAGAGGTGCACACATTACCTTTTTTGAGGATCTTATAATTCTATAAATGCAGATGTTTGAATGTAGCCCTTTACTCTTTTTCCTGCCATGCATCTATATCAACTCACCCAAATTAAAAACTGAGAGTCATCCAGGGAGTTAGTTTCCATAAAGAGTAGATGCTAAGACATGCGCTTAGTGAAGAAGAGACGGGTTATACCCAATGTCTAATCACACTGAATTAAAGGGTGCAGATATCAGGGGAGTCAGTGGTCCTCTGGGATATGGAGTCTTTTCTCAAACTACAGGATTTAAATTACATTCAGGTAGAATAATTATTATTAACCATCCCTTAAGGTAGTAAATAAAGATATTATTCTTTCCCAAAGATCTGCTGAGTGCTTTAATATGGAATTATGTTTATATACTAAGAGATCATCACATTCTATGTCCTAGGCTTAAACCTTAAAATTTGTTTCTCATTGACTTTTTAAAATATTTAATTTATTTTTTTTTAGAGAGAGGGTAAGGGAGAGAGGCAGAGAGGGAGAGAGACATCAAGGTATGGTTGCCTTTCACATGCCTCCAGCTATTTACAGACCTGTCTGGAGACTAGCTTGCAACCTGTCTCATTGATCTCTAAAGTAGCCTTTGAAAAATTAAATAGCATAAACAGGTGAGAAAATAAAGAGACAGATTAAATAATTTATGTTCAATTTTACAGCTAATAAAGAGTGACATCAATATCTGAATCTGGATGTCTGTGGTTCCACATTTCATATACTTAACCATGATATCACCAAGATTTAAAAATAAAGTATGCCTGAATTAGTCTGTATTCTTTCTTATACATAGTGGTTAGTTTCATGGATTACAACTGCAATATCCAAAATAAGCAGTAAGTATCTTTATAATATGGTCTTTGCTACCCCTTCGGCATCACATTCTGCTGCACAGCTCATCTTCAAGTTTCCTTGAGTTTCAACTAGCCTAGACTTTTTTTGTACTGTCTGTCAGATTTTGTTTCTTGATTTTGTTTCAGCTTCCAATGCCCTCAGCATCTCTCTCACACATGACTTCTCATTTTCTCATTTCCTACTCATGTTAAGGTTACTGATGGAATGTTACTGCTTCAAGGATAACTTTATTTTTTAATTATGATTATGTGTTACCCTTTTACTGAACTTTGTATTTCTCCACTCTCTCATAGTAGTAAATATTTCTTAAATGACTATGATGCCAATTGTAATCTATGTAAACCTGGCTACATGTAGTAATATATATAAACCTGGGGATATAAAACTCATAAACTATGATATAAACGGTGCCCTCTGGATTTATGGAATGAAAAGAATCTCTGCCATGCACCATTGATATATTATTAATAGGAGCTCCTCTCATCTATAGGGAATTAAAACATAGAATCTGTGAATCCTAGTATTGGCAGAAACCAGTTTAATGAGGGGCACAAATTCACAGTGGGTGTAGGCAATGACATTGGTATATAGTAGAAAAGTTTTGGCAGTGAGACAAAGATTGAGGAATCATCAGGAAAACATGTAGAACGATGAAGAAACTCAAAGCTCTGGTTATTCCATATGTCAGGAGAGATATACAAAGTGCCTCAGAGAATTTCAGATGGCATTTAAATGTCAAAGGTTATGGCCAACAGGAATCTAAACTCCATGCATAGTATAGTGCATGAATGATAAACACAAGGCCTGAGGGCAGAGTATGGCCCTCTACCTTGTTTTATCTGACTCTGAACCTTGTTTCTACCTAGCTCGCTTAAGAAGTTTGAGTTTAAGGAGCAGTTACACTTTTACAGTCCTAAAATTACATTCGGCCCTTTGAAGGCAACCAAGAGGCTGAAGTGGCCCCTGGTGAAAATGAGTTCGACACCCTTGGTATAGTGGATGCATGGTACCTAAGTAAGGCAGGCTTTAAAATGTATCTCCATCATTGATTCAGAACAGAATGAGAATCTGAGGGAACATTTGTGGTGCTAAAACAAATTTATTATATTTGGTTCTGTTTTGCTTGTTGTTAGTTTTGTTCATTATTGTCCTGTAATGGGTGAGATCATATGGTATTTGTCCTTCACTGACTGGTTAATTTCACTAAGCATAATACTCCCCAGTTCCATCCATGTTGTTGCAAAGGGTAAGAGTTCCTTCTTTCTTTCTGCTGTATATATTCCATTGTGTAAATGTACCAAAGTTTTTGATCCAATCATCAATTGATGTAATACAACAATAATAAAATTTAAAAAAAAGAAAAAAAAAAAGATTGTTTTAGACTTAGCCAAATTACTTATTTTCTTGAATTCTTCATTTATTCAACTGTAAATGCCCATGATAGTAGTTTATTTACCTCAAACATTTCTGAGGCCCATCAAATGAACAAATGTGAAAGAAATTTCTTGGTAATTTAGTTAAAATAAAACACGTAATTATTGTATGCAAAAAAACCCCAAATTTATTATTTAAGAATCAGCAATAAACACACTGAATGGTATTAACTTATTTAATTAAAATAAGTTTAACAAAAGTTGTCTTTGAGAAACTTTTAACAGCTCTTCATGCCCCATGAGATAATTGAAGGTGTGCTAGGGTATCATCAAACCAGGGTTAGGGGTCATTTCAGAGTTGAACCTATAGCACACATCACTCATTTTAACTGCCTCTAACTTAAATATATCCTTGAATATAGAATTTATTCCTCTCAAAAATGAAAATAAAAATAAATAAAAATCAGCAATATAAAATAAAAATTTCCCAGGCTAGAGGTAGTATGTAGGAAAAACAATATTGGTTTTTGTAGGTTGAAGAATACTTCCTGCAGTGAATATTGCCTCGTATTTGAGATCTGCTAGAGTTTACCATAAATTCCACATGGTACCTTTCCATCACTAATATTCTAATACATTAGAAACTGCCAGGTTATGAGGCCCAAACTGTTGGGCTGTGTACTTAGCTAAGACAGGCTTCATAACTCTTTTTTGTTTGGGACCTAACTCAAAGCTTAAAGTCTTTCTAGTCACTGGATAAGCAGTTTGGAGGTGTAATCTGAAGTGTCTCTAGTCCATGAAATGATATGCTACAAATTGTGCTTTATTTTTGCAGTGGGAGATATAAAATGCAAACATTCATTTCTCTGAATCAAGCATCTTTTAATTAAGCTTTTGGCTCACTATTGAGTGATTAGCCTATCTATGTTCCTTACTGCTCCAGAGTGTGCATTGACTAGAAACAATTAAAGATACTTCTTCCATATTAAGTAAAATTCACACAAAGGACTTTACTTATATAAGTGTTGAACCATGAAACAAAGGCATCAATTTCATCTTAAATTTACCTTGTAAACTCTGCATAAAAATAACTATGAAGAGCCCTGATAGGTGTGGGTTGGTGGACTAGGTGCTAGCCTGCGAACCAAAGGGTTGAGGTTGGGTCCCATTTAGGGCAAGTACCTGAGTTGCAGGCCAGAGGCAACCACATGTTGATGTTTCTCACTCTCTCTTTCTCCTCTTCTTCTCTTCCTCTAAGAGATGAATGAATAAAATCTCTAAAAATTAAAATAAAAAATAACTATGAAGATGATTCTGACAACATGTCAATCCAGCTTTTTCTAATTAGATTTTCTTCTCTTTCTTTGATATTTCTCTTTTTTTATGTTCACTGACAAATTTTCATCATTTGTCATCAGCATTAATGAAAACAGACACCTAAATGGTCAAATTCTTTTTAGTTTACCCCCTCTGGATTCCAATTAAACACTGGTGCTGAATATTTTAATTCCAAGTTTTAACTTTTCAAGCTCTCAGTAAATTAGCTTCAATGGAATTAAATCACAAGTATGATACTTTAAAAAGTGCCAAAATTATTCTCTGAAATTGTTACTATCTATATTTCCATTTAACCATTAAAGAAACTGAGTAGAGGGGTTATATACTTTGATAAGAATCAACAAAGGTTGTTCTGGGTTTCAAAACTGAGCAGTATTTCTAGAGAGCCAGTTGTCTTAAACACTACCCTTATTGCCTCTCTTAGAATTTTAGATATATAAGCATATTTCATCTTACCCAAGACAATGTGAAATAAAGTATAATAAGTTTAGACAATGAGAAATATGGACACAGGGTTAATACTTTCCTTTGAAAGGGAGAAGGTGTGAAATCATATGACAGTCAGGTAAAAACAGTCTCATGTAGTTCCTGACACTGAGAGCCCACTCATCAGAAAAAAATACAATAAAAATTTCTGGGGAAAAAGTGACATGGTGTGGAATAACTATAAATTGAGAGAGGTACTCTAGCTGCAAGAGAGATTGGTAAAAATATGTCAGTATAGCTTAATGTCGAAACTATTTGAGTCGGGTAGTAAGAAAATGTTGTAATTGTATTGTATATCCTTGATTAATCCTACGTATTTCACACAGATATGAGTTATTACACTTCAAAAAAGGGAAACAATGGTAATATCATAGTCTATACTGGCTAGAAGGATGAACTATGAGAAAATGTTAGAGCAGAATGTTTCTCTGTTTTATAACATAGGTTGTAATATCATTAAAAATGGGAGAAGAAGCTATAGATATTTTCAACTAATCAACTTGAACTACATTGAGAAAATAGAAAAAGAAAAAATGGTAGGACAATTTTAGATATCATTAAGTCTTCTTGAGGAGTGTTTGTGGGAAAAGATGTTATTTTAAAATGTTAAACTGATTTTGGGTAGATAGGGTACAATAATATGTCACGAAAATTGCTGGATGACCTCTGGAAGGTATATCAGGACAGTTTATTCATCTGAGTTTAAAAGACATTTTGCTAATACTATCTCAATTTTCAAGATTAAAATGCTTTTAATCTTACTGTTCAGGAGGTACAGACAATCTTGTTAATTACATTCTACAAATGCATTGTAATTTAGTGAAAGTCACAGATAACAACACCTCTGATAAAGCTGGTAAGACTAAACAAGATAGTCTGTAGGAGCAAACATAGCAACTGAGATCACATAATAGTAGAGATACTGAATTATTAGGCAAATAGATTTTTTGAACAGAACAAAATCTAGTCAATGCTTATAAATACTTTAAAGATTACAAAAAAAACAAAACAAAAAAAAACACAAAAAACAAACTATGTGGGAGTTCAGCTTTCCACAAAGGAGGTTTTTATGTCCATAAGTCTTAGAAATGTGTGTGTGTGTGTGTGTGTGTGTGTGTGTGTGTTTTTTCAAAGAGTGAACAAGAACAATCGGGTGGAGATAGACTGTGGGAGCAGCGTGAGGGGTGGGGGCAGCAAGAAGTGGGCTGGGAATAAGAAAATTGGGACAACTGTAAAATAACAACAATTTTATAAAGGCAACCAACCTGGCTGGAGGCACCAGCCTGGGAACCCAAAGGTCGCTGGTTCAATTCCCAGGCAGGACACATAACTAGGTTGCAAAGCAGGTCTCCAGCAAGGTCTATAGTTGGAGGCAGGTAAAAGGCAACCATACATTAATGTCTCTCTTCTCTCTGCCTCTCTTCCTTCCCCTCTCTCTAAAAATAATAAACAAAATCTTTAAAAAATGAAAAAATAATTACAAAGGAAGGAGTTAGTTATTTTAGAATTTCTGAGAAATCAAAACTTGGAGGACTCTGTCTCTGATCTTCTTGGTTCTTACGCCATAGATCATTGGGTTAACCATAAGTGGAACAAGGAGGTAGATGTTAGCCACAAAGATATGAATGTGAGGAGACACATGGTGTCCATACCTATGAGTAAGGAAGGAGAAAAAGGCTAGGGTATAGGCTACGAAGATTACACACACATGGGATCCACAGGTGCCCAAGGTCTTGAGCTGGGCAGCCTTGGATGGAAGATGGAAGATAGTATAAAGGATGAGAATGTAGGAATATAAGATTAATATGAAATCTAAACCTTCAGTAAGAAAAGCAGCAATTAGGCTGTATATTCTGTAGATCCTGGTCTCTGCACAAGCAAAGTTGATCAGAGCCATACATTCACAGTAAGTGTGAGGGATGATATTAGTTCTGCAGTAGGAAAGCCATCGAAGCATGAAGGGCTGAGGACCGAAAAGCAAGGCTCCACAGAAGACAATAGTCAGCCCCAAGTTCTTGATGACTGTGTGTGTCAAGATAGTAGAATGTCTCAGAGGAATGCAGATTGCCACACACCTGTCAAAGGTCATGGCCAAGATAAACCCTGATGCCATGCTGCAAAGCAAATGAATGAAAAATACTTATACAAGACTAACTTCAAAATAGATCTCCCTGTCATGGAACCAAAAAATACTAAGGATTTTGGGCATAGCAACAGTGGCGATGATCAAGTCAGCCACAGAGAGCATACAGAGGAAGAAGTACATGGGCTTATGCAGGTTGGAATCTGTTCTAATAATAAATAGAACTGATAAACTTCCCAGGAGAGCACTTAGGTAGACTAGGAAAAAGGCCATTGATAGCTAAGTGTGGATGGTTTCCATCCCTGGAATACCAAGGAGAAGAAAGGTACTGGGATGTAAATTGGTATTATTTCTCTGTCTTTTTTTAAAGATTTTATTTATTATTTCTAGAGAGAAGGGAAGGGACAGAGGCAGAAAGAGAGAGAGAGAGAGATCCATGTATGGTTGCCTTTCATCTGCCTCCAGCTATGGATCTGGCTGGAGACCTGCCTTGCAACCTGGTTATGTTGCCCTGGCTGGGAATCAAACCAGCCACAGTGCCACCAGCCAGGGTGGTATTATTTCTTAATAACATGATGAAAACTTCTTTGCTGTGTTCTGTTGTAGAATGATGTACGTTCTTTCATATCCACTTGTTCATTTAATTAATACCTTTATTTATTGATATATATATATGTATATATACATATATATATAATATTTGATAATATTTGATACCTTAAGGATAAAATAATAAATTAGGGCCCAATATATAACTTTATTTATTTATTTTTTTTAAATTTTATTGTTGTTGTATTACATCCATCCCCTTTTTGCTCCCCTCTGTCCCCCCACCCACCCACCCATTCCCCCCAAAGTCAATCCCACCTGTTGTCCATGTCCATGGTTCCTTTATACTAGGTTCTTGTCTAAGCTGCTCCCCATCTTTGCCTCTACCTCTCCCTCCCCCCTACCCC